>JAEIGP010000806.1:5502500-5702500 GCA_018904095.1 Zaprionus ghesquierei | reverse complement strand
TAATCGGTTGATTTAAGAGCATATAAAAAGCTGTCAAAATTTCTTCAAAGTCTGACTAATCTAACATATAGTTACCGTAGGAACAATCGGCCGAAATGGGCAATATTGTTTGAAAACCTTCATAATATTGACAGGGAAGCAGAAAATGTTCTTTATATTACTTAAAAATTTTCAAAATCGCCCAAATATATTTCCAAAAAAATATATATGTATATAGTATATTGTTTAATTTTTATAGAAACAATTTTTCAAAATCTGCAAGGTTATAAAACCTTAAGCATTTCGAACTAAACCTTTTTGCTCTTGTTAGACCATGTATTTAAAAAAAAAACATGGTGTTTGTCGAAATGTGCGTAACAGGTAGAAGGAGGCATCTGCAACCGCATAAAGTATATATATTCGTGCTCAGGACCACTAGCCGCGTCGATTGGGGCATGTCTGTCTGTCCGTCTGTCTGTCTGTCTGTCCGTCCGTATTAACGCCTATATCTCAGAAACTAACTAGTAAGGAAAGCTACAGTCGAGCACGCCCGACCGTAAGATACCATTCGACCAAGTTTGTAGTTGCACTAACTAGTACTAACTCGCTCTCACACACACATACAGAAACATACACAAAGGCTAAAACGATGCAGACAATATGCTGTAATGACGCGAGCAACGAAACTATGAAAACGTTTTCTTTAATAACTTCTGTATTTATTTTCCGATCGGATTGCAATTGATTGGGATTGGATGCATATTATCAGCATCTTTACGTGTTCTAAAGCAGAAATCTGTAACCTAAATACTTTCTTAACATTCGTGAATTATCGATTGCGTGGGTGGGGGGCGTGGCACTCCAAATTTGAAATAAACTTGATCTGCGTATGGTATACAGGAACCATCAAGTCAAATATGTTTTTGTAATACTGAGATCTCGACGTTCACACAGACAGACGGACAGACAGACATGGCTCAATCGACTCGGCTGTTGATGCTGAGCCAGAATATATACACTTTATGGGGTCTGCCATGTCTCCTTCTGCCTGTTACAACTTTTGACAAACATAGTATACCATTTTTGGCCATTTTCAATGGTCGAATGGTATAAAAAAGCTAGAGCCACCAAATTTGGTGACAACACTCATGTGGGTCATTCACACTTTGGACGCTTTTTATTAAAATTTGGGCCACGCCTACTTCCGTCCTCGCAATACGATAAACCGCATAGCAAGCGCAATAATAAAGCTAAAGTATTCAGTTGTGGTGTATATGATAACTATTACCACCTAAACGATCGCTGCAAATTTGGTTTCGATCGGATAATGAACATAAAAGTTATTCCACGTTTCATATAGATTTGCACTGCGCCCACTGCAAGCAAGCAAGCAGTGTTTTTTTTCAAATTCTTGGACTGCTTGGCGTCTAACTTGAAATTTAGTTTTGTTTATTATTTCTTTTTGAAAAACACGTTTAAAAAAATTTTTCTCGTTCTGATTTTGTTCATAATCTTCGAAAATCCATGGTCTTATACAGTCAACACTTGACTGTAGCCGTTCCTACTTGTTTTTTGCATTATATTTAGTTTCTTTCCCAATTTATTTCTGGCTTTGCTTGCCTGATTGCAGCCCTGGGATGTGGCCTGGCCCTACATTGCGCAGTTGCAGCTCGTGTCAATAGATCATAAATGCAATTGGCAGCAGGTGGTGTATTGTATATTGTTTACTTACCATTACCCAGCCCGGCGACGCCTGGGAAGTAGCCCGGATAGCTGGGCGCACGACCGGCAGCCACAGCAGCTGCGGCTGCAGCTGCCACAAACGGCGATGCTGCCGAGGGCGAACTAAAGTCCGTTGTATACGGACTGCTGGAGGGCAGGAGGCCGGCGCCATTCGATGCCCCAGCGCCGTTGGCCAGTGCCAGGCCGGTAACACTTGCCGCACCGACGCTGGCATTCGAGCTGAGCGCCAAGGGTGAACTGCGCGCCGAGCTCATGCCACCAGTGCCGCCGCCGCCGCTGCCTGCGCCACCGACGCCGCCGCCGCCGCCGCCGCTAGCAATGCCACCAGCTGTGCCGCCAGTGCTGTTGCCACCTGCACTGCCAAGGCCGGTGATGCCTGCCGCGCCGCCAAAACCGGCATCCGCATGCTCCGAGTTGGGTGTGGAGCGTGCAAAGCCGACGGCGCTGACAAAGGGCAATGCAGCAGCAGCTACGCCGGTCAAGCCGGCTGCATCGGCTGCCGCACAGCTGACAGCGCTGGCCGCATTGCCGGCTGCGTTGCCGCTGCCGGTGCCACCAGCCACAGCGGCGGCTGCTGCTGCGGCAGCAACAACACTGCCCGGCGCCGGCACCGCATGAGTGATCGGCTCCAGGCCGATGCGCATACGCTTGGCGTTCATCGACTCGTTCTCGCAGGCAATGGCCAGAATTTGTTCCGCCTGCACGGAGGTTAGATGTGCGGGCGTGGGGCGAGTCTGTGAAGCATAGAAAGAGGTATAGATATGAAAGGGAGGATCTTAAAGGGGCAGTGGAGGATCACTTACTGTATTCTCCCAGCCGTCTCGTGTCTTCTTGTTGCGGCGACACGATTTGAGATAGGTGCGTATCCGCTTGCGGGAACGATCGCTGAACTCGGGAAACTGGCGGGCGCACGAGTCAATGATGGCCTGTATCTTTTCCTTTGGCTGCTTGGAGATGGGTATGATGCGATCGAGATTCTCGTCCACAAAGAGACGCACAAACATCTGCATGGCAAAAGAAAAAGAGAGAGAGAGAGAGAGAGAGAGGGCAGAGTGGGGTTAATAGGATTCTATCCGCCTGTTCCTGCCACGTTCCACTACGGCTGTGGCTGCATTGGCAACGTTCGCTTTACATTCAACGCTTTAGAGAGAGAGAGCGCGCACGCGAGAGAGGAGTCTCTCTCTCTTTCTTACTCTCTCGAGTTTACTCACATTGAAGGCCTTCAGGCGCTCGGGATCGTGTGTGGTGGCCAGCTTCTCGTCCAGCTTATCATCGGAATCATCTTCGGAAACCTCATCCTCTTCCTTCTGGCCCGACGAATTGGTCTCATCCTGCGCCTCCATGGGCGAATGCGTATCCTGACGCGGCACCGGCGACAGCGAGCTGTCCATTTTGCTACTGGCCGCCGCCACCGCTGCTGCATTCTGCGCCAGCGCATTCTGATACTGTGCCCAGAGGCCACCAACCACGCTAAGATCGGGTCCCTCGGTGCCATTGCGCACTGCCGTCGAGTTCTGATAGTTCCAGGCGAGCAGCAT
This sequence comes from Zaprionus ghesquierei, assembly GCA_018904095.1. Taxonomy (NCBI): domain Eukaryota; kingdom Metazoa; phylum Arthropoda; class Insecta; order Diptera; family Drosophilidae; genus Zaprionus; species Zaprionus ghesquierei. The sequence continues at coordinate 5,699,240 of JAEIGP010000806.1, read as the reverse complement.
TAGCTTCAGTTTATCCGCATCCTTCATGAGGCCTGCATAGGCTTCCGACTCGCTGGCACTGCCGCCACCGCCGCCGCCCAGACTGCTGGCAATGTCACTCAGTCCACTTGCGGTGCCCGTCAGTCCGCCGCCAGCGCCGCCGCCAACGACGCCACCGCCGCCGGTGCCTGCAGTGGCAACGCCAGCACCGCCGCCGCTGCCAGTGCCCACACCGACGATGCTGCTGGTGTCGGTGCTTGTGGCCGGTGTTGCTGGTATGGTTTCCTGGAGGAGAGAAAGAGAAGGGATGAGTTCACTTTGGTCGAACTTTCGATGACCGCACAAAGTTTTGGGACAACGTTCGATATGCCCAAAAAGTCGCAATGATTAGAACGGGTCGGGTGAGCCGAGCTCGTTAGAGCATTCTCCAAAAAACGTCAAAGAAGCTGCGATGCCTAAGACCCCCCCTCCCCCCTCCAAACCCTTGCAAGTGGCAGCAAAGTTTATCTGTGCCCAAGATGAAAGTCCAGGGTATTGGGTTGCCTTTTACATTTCTTTTCCCATTCTTTTCTTTTACCCTCCTTTTTTCTGGTATTTTTCGCTTTCTTTTCGCTTTGCCTTTTATGCTGCGCTGCAAATTAGTTGGGACTTGGGGGTGCAGGTGTAGCTGTCTAGGGGTTAAGGGGGCTGGCTGCCATTTGTGGGCAACATTTCTCTAATGAAACATTTCGCTTCCTTCCAAGACGTTGCGCATCTTGGGCTCAGCTCAGCCTTTTCCTTTTTCTGCTGCTACTGTCTTGGCTTGCGGTTGAAGGACAGTGGTTAGCTGGGCTCCCCCCGTGCTGCTCCTTTCTCTTCTTCGCTACACACAAATGAAGTTGTGCTCCTTGCGAAGTAAGGAAAGAAAGCAAAGTAAGGAAGTAGAAAACGAGCGAATGTGGCGGGCATAGCAAATGAAAATGAAGTTTGGACACGACTCCTAATTAACATTCCGCTCAGCTCAGCTCAGCAGCAGCAGCAGCAGCAAAGTCAAAGCATCCAAAGGTAATGCCTCAAAGGTTGAAAAATCTCAAAGAACTTATGATTGGGTGCTTCCTTCATCGACGTAATCAACTTGAGCCCCGTGAGGTAACCCAGGTAAACTGAGAAGTATTTAAAAGAAATTTCTGAAGAATGCTTTGAAAGCGAAGCAAAAGTAGAGGTAGACACCAAATAAAGGTTAGGTTGAAATTGAAATTTCTAGAAGGAAAGACTAGAAGTCTTCTAGGAACGAAGATATTAGTCCTAACTCCGAAGGGTAACTCCAAACCCTTGGATTCCCCTTGGTAAACCCAGTCATACTGACAAGAACACTGGTTGGGTTAGGTTAATCTCTTTGTTTCTGCAGTAAAATTGAAGTTTCTTCCAGAAAGACAGGGAGTCTTAATGAAAGTCCTAATTCCTAAGGGTACCATGAAACCCCTGGACAATAAACCTGGTCATACTGACAAGAGCGCTAGCTGAGTTGGGTTAGTTAGGTTAGTTCCTTTGTCTCTGCGTTAGAACTGAGATTTTTATTGGGGAGACTTTTATTAAAACTTCATTAGCGAAAACTAAAGTCTTTATTCCCAAGGAAAACAGGAAATCTCTGGAGTATTAATCTAGTCATAATAAGAATAGGGTTAGCTGGCATTAATTCTAAGCCGTAAAGTAAAATTCGCATATAAAACAATAAGTTATCAATAGGAATTATATCCAGATTAGTTTCACGCAGTTTCCTTCACTAAACCCTTCGGAAATGCACAGAAATTACTTGAGCTCAAGTAAAATGATACAGTTTTCTTTCAGGGCAACAACTCCCCAGTCAATTTTCTAATCAAGCTTTGGAAAACCAAATGACAATTTGGATTTTGTCCACTGTCAAACGAAAGTGGCCAACGGAGTCCAAGATGCTCAACGGGGGTTGCCGACTGAACTCCAAGTAAAATGTTCACAGCAAGAGAGAGAGAGAGAGAGAGAGAGAGAAGAGACAAGGGAGAGCGGATGTGGGAAGAGAGGGGGAGAGGGATTTCTTTTTAGTTGGACTTACCCTTTGCTTGAGGCAACGCTGTCGATTGAAGAAACGACCACATGAATAAGAAGAAAACGTACAAATTTTCCATTAATTAAAACGGTACAAGAAAACCAACTGGGGAGCTATAGAGAAACGGAAGAACGCCGAAGGGGGCGGGTGACGGGGAAGGTGGGAAGATGGGAACTTGCCGGACAAAGTCAATGGACAAGCAGCGAAGAGGCAAAGTGGAATGGGGAAAAAGGAACCGAAACGACACTGACATTTTTCGTAAAGTTAAGCAACTCCGTCGGGAGTCTTTGTGCCAGGGCACAACTTGGATTTGTTACCCTACCCAGCGCTCCTTCCCCTACCCCATCTCTCCCTGGTATAGCTCAACTTAAGCTGAAGCTGAGACGCAGACTGAGGCTGAGGCTGAGACTGGACAACCTTGACTTTGCCAGGACGCAGTACGCGCTGTGCCTAAGCAATTTGTTGTGTACGCCGTCGGCACACGAGGCGTATGAGTAGCACCTGCAGGGCAGGCACACTCACACACACACACACACACGTATAGAACGATGCCTGGTTAGACATAAATCCTAGCATTTATTTCCATTCTCGCACTCTCAGTCGGGAGTTGCTTTTGAAGTTCATGGAGTGGGTAAACCAAGGGGGTTTGGGGGCAGGAAGGCAGACAAATTGTAACCCTTTTACGAGTACACACACACACACACACACACACACTCACGCACACACAAGTCACTGTTGGAGTGGCGGCGTTGCCAAGTCGTATGCGGGCCTGTGTGGCATCTTGAGAAGAAGAAAAGCAAAAGCCAAAAACGGGGGGCGAACAAGTTCAATGCAAAGATGACAAGCAACAAGGGGGGGGGGGGGTGGTAAGGGGAAAGGGGGAGTAGTCATGCTGCTGCTGTTGTTATTATTGTTGTCTGGTGCGCCTAAAAGCAGACTATGACTACAACTATGACTACACACACGCACACCCCACTACAATACCGAAAAGCCTCTAAGCACACGCATAATGAATTACCAAAGGCTTGAGTGCGACTGTGTGTGTGTGTGTGTGTGTGTGTGACTGTGTGTGTTGCTCATGACTGCCAACTGCCGATGACATATTTCTCCAGACGAGCCGGCAAGTTGTCGTGCCCCCTGCCCTTGCTCTCCTGCCTTCCCCCGCCACCACCACGATTGCAGCGCCTAAAAGGCAGCTAAGAAAATTTGCGTTTAACTCATAAGTGCGTGAAAGGGTTGCCAAACCTCGCCCCCAACCCCGGCCCCGCCTCACACCCCTCGACAACCCAACTAAACCAAAAAGGAAGGGGGCTCAGTGTGTGTGTGTGGGAAGGGGGAAGGGGAAAGGGAGAGGCTGCCTCTGTGCGCTGTCAAGGAAATTGTAGTTTAAATGAAATGGAAGTTGCTTTTATCAACGACGCCGGGGCCCAAAAACGAGGATGGGGGTTAGTGTGTGCGACTGTGTCTGTGTGTGTGCAAGCTTTCTTAGAAGTTGTCTGCGTGTGTGTGTGCGTGTGTGCGAGTGTGGGCTGTCGTATATAAATTAAAATGCCTAAACATATGCATTAGTTTTTGTCTCAGACTCGCTCGCTCGCTCTCACATATTGCCATCCCATTCTCAAGGGGGCGTGGCAGCAAGAAGAAGGCGCTGCAAAGTTTTTGTGGTTACGACATTGGTTTTCGGGGGAGGCTGCTGCAGGCAAGATGATGAAGCCCAGCAAGAGAAAGGCAGAGAGCGGGGAAGAGAGGGGGAAGGGAAGAGGTGAGATGTCTGTCATAGTCGGTCTGGCTCTTGAGCTGTGGGCTGGCAACTTAGTCTAATGAGAATTCGAAACTTAACTACGCAATCGTGCTGAAGAAATTAAAAGAAATTGCACATGATGCGAGAGCGCACAGCATCGAACACAGTCGAGTTGAGTCGAGTCGAGTCGAGTCGAGTCGAGTGTACACACACTTATTTGCCGCACTGTGTGTGTGTGTGTGTGTACAGTTGACAAAGTTGCCGTTGCTGCAAGTGCAATAAAGCAAATATTTGTTTCACTTTTTCCCACAGCATTTGTGGGCCAAGTTCGAGCGACCCCAAACACACACGAGGCTCGCATTAAGAGAAGAGAAGAATTCTCACAGCCGGGGAAACTCGAGCTGCGTTTAATTACTTTGTGTTGCTTTCGATTTTTCTATTTCCATCACTAGGGGGGCCCCTTTTTGAAGGGGGGAGGGGGTACCCACTGGCCCCACCAGTATCAATATGCACATAAATATTTTCGCAACAATTTCCATATGCATATTTTTCATTTCGGGTTCAGTTTCGTTGCCGTTCCTGATGCATTGCGTCATTTTGCGTTGCCAACTGCAGCTCTAAATGCATTAAATACATACGCCGCGGTGCGGTGCGGTGCGGTGCGGGGCGGGGCATGGTGAAAATGCCGGGAAAAAGTCACAGTCATAGCGAGTGGACGAGCTAGCGACGAACGCGAATGCGTTTGGTCAAAGCAATTACAAAAAACTCGCTGCATACTTTTAGGCGGCTACCCAAAAAAATATATTTCAAAATGTACATATCTCTCTCTATATATATATATATATATATATATAATGGCATGTATATGATAGCTATGCGGAGATGGGTTGGGGGATAGCATACCGAGAGCAGACGCAGTGCAATGTTAAATTAGTTACCGGTCAGACTAGCAACCATTAGCAAATGGAAAGGGAAAGGTGAAGCTTTAGAGAGAGAGAAGGAGAAGGAGAGAGGCAAGAGCTTAGCTAATAATACGAAGGAGTGGAAGGGAGAAATATTTCGGAGATGCTATATAATTATATACGCACGGGATTATGATTAAGTCAAATTGCAATTAGTTGGAAAACTCTTTTAGAATTTAGAATTGAATTTTAAGAAATTTTTTTTTATTATTTTTTATTTTTAAAATAATTATTAATTTTGTTTTTAATATTTTATAATAATAATTGAAAAATTTCTTCAAAAATATTCTATACTTTAGTAGATTTTTTTTTGTAGTTTAATTGCAAAACTTAAAATAAGTACAACTCTCTTCTCGCTAAATATGTAAGCCAAACTCTTTTCTAAATAATTCTCGCACTCTTTAAATAGTTTCAAGCAAAGTTATGATTCCATCGTAATTAAAACTGTCTAATTTCATTTGCAAAATTGTTTCAACCCAAAATGCAAAAACAAAGCAAAAAAAAATATTAAAATAATAATAAAATTCCCCAGAATTAGCTTCGCATATGAAACCGAATACTTTAATAAGCACTAAACGTAGCCAGGTATAACAACTACATACATACATACATAGAAGATATCGTTTGTGCTGCACACTGCAATTTGTTGCTTTGAAATTATGCTGATTATTTAACAACTTCCTTGAGGGACAGACAAGCAGACAGACGGACAAGCAGAGCACACACAACGTCGCCCACTCAAATTAGCGAGCGAACGAACTTTGCATGTGGTCGCAGCGCGAAACATAAAAATGCAATTCAATTCAGGCAGCAAGACGTAGCAGCTGGCCACCTTGGCTGACCAACCAACCACATCGTAAACTAATCAGACGCACAAGGTGCGGTGCAATGGCAACGTGACGCTGCAGGCGCTGCCGGACCGTTGGTGCAACAGAATGTTGCATATTTTATGGCGCACTAGAAATAATATTCGCGTGCCGCCATCCTCTTTCCCCCTTCGCCACTGGACTTGCTATTGTTGCTGCCCGATTGAGTGGCATGTAGCGTTAGTTACAGTGCCCGCCCGAAAGTATGCTACATGCAATGGCAAAACAATTACGCGCCCAAACAACGCGACGCGACGCGACGCGAGTTTTGTGTGAGTTAACTTTGACCCGCTTTGTGGGGCAGCTGCAAATAATCAAAAAGAGAAAAACAAGCGAAAACTGAAAGCAAATCAAAGCGAGTGTGCGGGGGCGGAAGCGAAGCAGGGGGAGTGGCCCTTTTGTATAAATGTACGTACACATAAAAATATACCGGCCTTTTTTTTAGGGTTTTTAGCTGATATTTCTGTGTGCTGTGTGCGTTGTGTGTGTGTGCGTGTGTGTGTGTGTGTGTGTGTGTGTGTGTGTGTATATAATGCAGCTAGCGCAGCGAAGCGAGACGGGCGCTGGGTCAAAAAATGGTAAACCAAAACATCATCAATGCTATCAAATGCCGAGTGGATTGGCGGGGTAGCTGTTTCAAAAGCGGAAGAAGGGCTAGAGAGAAGGGGGGGGGGGGAGAAAAGAGCCTGCTGCACACACTAAGCCATCGGTGCCATTTCATGCTGCGCATAGGCGCAGGCAGTGTATGCCTGGCTCATTTAGCTGACTGAGCAGGCCTGGGAGGTTTGTCAGTTATCAAAAGCAAATGCAAAATTCTTTAATAAATATTTAAATAATTTTATAATTATTTTTAAGTGAATTTTTGTGCTTAGTTAGAGCATCTGTAGTGCGTATACGTTCCTGCCTGCTTATTGCTGATTTTTGCTGCTGCAGCTGCATTTGTTTTGCCGCCAATTGTTGTTGCACTTTGTCCACTTTTTTCGCCTAGTGGCAAATGCAAAGCATAAAAATGACTGGAAACGGGACACACACACACACACGCACACCTATACAATCGCTGCAAGGGGTGTGCATACAAAGAGCGACGCTTTTTAGTTGCCTTGGCCAATGCAACAAACAGAGTAACAGAAACAGCAAGAGTAAAGTTTTAACTGGTTGTGTCCCCGCCCCTTTCGCTGCGCCTCTGATCATTCTTCTGCCTGTGGCCTATCAAAGCCTGGCCAGATGGGCCGAGAAGCTGTTTAAGTCTTGCGTGGGCTGCGCTTAAAACACACACACACACACACATACATAGAAACATAACGTAGCAAAAGAATATTTTAACGGAAATGGTAAAATTGCATCAAAGTGCACACGGGGCGTATGAGTGTTGACTGGGCACAAAATATGCGAAGGCTGCCCAAAATCAGGAAGAATGCATTGAGATTGTTTTTTAAAATATTATTAGAAGGATGCTTGAAGACTCTCATGAAAGTTTTCACAGCTTTTTTATTTACCTACAGATTTTGACATAATTTAAAAAATTAAAATTAAAAATGTTGAGTTTTTTAAATATTCTTTTTATGGTATTGAGAGACATAAAAAGTTGTAGTGTAAGTTTTCTTTTTAAATAGTTAGGACAATGAAATTGTAAATAAAAGAGAAACAATTTTAATCTTTTAAAATTTATTTTTTTAAACCCTTTCCTATCAAACTTATTTTTGCTCAAAGAAAATTAGTTAATAATTAATAAAATAGTTAAAAAATTGTGTTGTACAACGCAAAATAAAATTTTCTTTTTGGTTTTTTAATAAAATCCATAATTTATAATTTAAATATTTTTTGAATACCCATCAAAATTTTAAAAAATTGTTAACATAAATTTTGTAACTAGTTGTGGTTTTTAAAATTGTCAGTTAAATTGAAGAGAAAACAAGTAATTATTTTCTTTGAGTTTCGAAAATAGAAACCCCTTTCTGCACGCTGCTTGAAAGTTTTTCTAACAACTGCCTTTTGCTCGCAGAAAACGAAATTAAATAGTTAAACAATTGTGTTGATTCACTAATTGAATCCCTAATTGATTTACAATTTTAATAATTTCTTAGATACTTTTAAGAGTCTTAAAAATTTTAAGCATAGCTTATAAATTAGTTGTGTAGTATTAATTGTCAAATAAATTGAAGAGAAAAGAAAATTAATATATTTGTAATTTATACAATAAGAAACCCTTTCTGCAAACTCGCAGAAAAATTATATAAAATAGTTAAGCAATTGTCTCGTATAACGCACAATTGAAGCTGCTTCTTTATGCATTCAAAAAATCAAAGAAAATGTCGCTTTGTGAAGCGCGCAGCTTATTATGTTTCCACCACCATCCACCTACCGCCCCCCAAGGGAGACTATTAATATTTCCATCAGCAAGTCAAATTGCCTGCACTACACACACACACGCACACACATACGCACACCCTTGTTGTGCCTCTCTGCGTTGCTGGGGCGTTGCTGCCCAGTCCAAAGCAGAAATTGAAACATAATATTGTCAGACATTGATGCCCATTTCCTCAGTAACCGCAACAACTTTGCAACACTCTGCGCCTCCGCGCGGGCCACTTAACCACAGCTGGCTGCGACTCCCCCTCTCCCTCTCCCTCTCGTTCGCGACACTTCTACCATCTCACTCTATCTTCAGTTCTCTCCCTCTTTCTCTCTCTCCCTCACTCTCTTTCGCTCACGGTCGCGTCGAGAGGTGCGTAAATAATACAACTGGAAAAAAGAACGCCTACAAGTATGTAACGCTTTGCAGCTTGCCATATGTTCCGGGGGATGCCCCTTTGGACCAGTTACGGAGCCTGCGTGGCCGAAAAAGAAAAGAGAAGGCGCTGCCTGGCGCTGCATGGCGCTGCTTTTTTATGCACTTTTCATTTGTCAGCCGCTTGGCAGTGCGTGTGGCGTATCCTTTTTTTATTTACAACAACAGCAGCGACGGCGGCGGCGGCGGCAACAACTATGCCAGCTTATCAGGCAGACAACCACACACAGACACGCACACACGCACACACGCACACACGCACACAGCTGCAGCTGCATGTGTGCACATAGGCCCACATTCGCGCGCGAGTTGTGCGTGTAAAAAAGAGAAAAACAGACACAAATGGCAATTGGTGCGCACAACATTTTTAAGGCGGAGCTTTTTTGGTCCTTTTTTCGCGCTGGCCGCACGCACGCACGCACAGCTCTCTCTCACTGGGCAATAGCCGATGCAGCGCCGGCAGCAGCAGCAGCGTCTCTGTGTGCGTGTGTGTGTTTAAAAATATTACGCATACGCCGCGCGTGCAACACAACAAAAAACCGAGCGGGCCGAACGCGAGCGCAGCCGATGCTGCCCCAGCGTTATTATCAATGAGGCAATGCAGAAAAAAGCAGACCGAGTCGCCTACCTCCTCCCTGCCCCTGCCCCTTCCCCTTCCCCTTTCCTCTGCCTGCCCCACAAAGTAGGCGTACAACAAATACGCGCGCGGCGCGCGAAAAAAAGCAAGGGGGCTGCAGCGCAGCGCCTCCTCTCCCGCCCCCCACCTCAACTGCTGCATACAAGGAAATCTACTTACTCATCAGCTGCGCCGCGCTCGACCACGCCAGACATCACAATTAATGCCAGCCCACACACACACACGCACACACATATGTGAGGGGCTGCCAGCAGTTAATGCCACCCACAAGGGCCACGATTGTTGCTGTTGTTGTCCTGCGCTGCCCGTTCGACGCTCGGCAATAATTTTAACATCGGACACAGCAACAAAAATTGCATTTTATTTTTGGTTCTTGGTGCGTGCAACTCGTTGCAAGAGCAGCGTGTGTTGCACGCGCATTTCAATGTGCAATTTTTTTTTTTTTTTTTTTTTTTGTATTTTAACCAGGCAGCTGCAGCCGCCGACAAATCACTCATACGCCACGTACGCGTAATGGGCCGTTAGTCAATGCATTAGCTGTCCCTATGACAATGACCAGGGGGGTGGTGGGGGGATGGGTATGTCAGAGTGGGAAGGGGGGAAGGGGGAGCACGCATGCAGCAGCCCCGCAAAGTAGGCAAATGTTTTGCATGTAAATAGGCGGCATGTTTATGTTTTTCATTGAGCTGCGAGGGCAGCTGCGGGAGGGGAGGAGGGAGAGAGAGAGGAATTGTTGCAGGCAACTCGACTGCGTTGTTTGCCAGACGAAATTAAAGGCAATAATTTCCGCAAATGCTGCGTTTGATGAATGATTTCAACAAAAGGTAAAAATATTTAGTCAATATAAACAAAAAATGGCAAAAATTAATGGGATATAAATGTTGAAAAAGGAAAAGCATTAAAGAAGAATTAACTTGAAATGTGGTAGAAATTAAACAAGTCTCTGAAATTGTCAACAAGTTTTTAGTTTGCTAGAATTCTTTATATTTTAAGCTATTTCGAATTTTTGAAAATTGAAAAGATTCATCAAGTAGATTTAAAAGTTGCATTCAAATATGATTGAAGAACTGCATTAAGTAACTTTATAGGGTATGATTTACACTTTTTTGATTCCTAAGATTCAAACAGATTTGAAATTCTTGAGCGAGCGAAAAAATTCCCTATAAATTTCAACAGCTACACAAATCTCAGGCTGCCCTTAGTTGCTTTGCTACGTGTGTGCGAGCAAACGTTTTGCCATTCAGACGCCAAAATGTGTGAGATATTTGGTAGCTGCTCGGCGCACACACGCTCCCCTCCTTCTCCCTCTCCCCCTCCTACACACACTCCCCCAACTAAGCGACGGCACGCACACGCGTCGTATGCGTAATGCAGCGTTGCAATAGGCGAGGCGAGTTGGTCAAGTGCATAAGGGACACACATAGATTTCAGTTAACTGCCCTGCACGCTGCCACACAGTGTTGTTGCACATCGAAACATCGTTATCATCTTCATCATCATCATCCACAGGGGCAGCAGCATAATCAACTTCATGATGAGCATGCATATGCAAATCCAAAACGCAAATCAACGTTAGACCTGGCTGGGCACAGGACACGGTGCTAAGCTCACGACGCGTGGCTGGTGGCGTAAGCAGCTTCAAGTGGCGATAGATGAGGCGTGAAACGATGAGGCGACTGACAGCTGGGGGAAGGGGTAACTTAGTGACTCAGAAGTGTCTCAACAATAAGCGACAGCTTAGGGCAAAGCTACCCCCCACACACCCCCCTAAATAGGCTTCAGAAAATCATCGGAAATTTCACAATTGCCAAATTGTTTATCGAAGAGAAAAAGCCGAGCCCAGAAACATTCGATTAACATGAAAAATGCCGTGTTGTTGTTATAAAAAAAATAAAATGCAAGCGATATAAAATATGCACAAATGAAATATTTTTAAAGTAAGAGAAATAAAGCCAAAGAAAATTTAATTGAAATAGAATACGTTGGAAAAGGATGCAGCAAAAGGAGGCGGGGCCGGGGGCGGGGGCGGTGCGGTTGCGGGGGCGACAGATGAGGCTTTATTAATGCTGCGCTGATTTTTCTATATTTTCTGCCTGCTTTATATTTTATGCAATCTTTATGTGTGCACACGTCGTATACGCAACGCAACGAAACTATTTTTTATATATGTATGCATCACGCTTATTTTATAAAAAATTATATGAATATGCAAATGCGAGCTGCATTTGCAATTTGTTTATTGTTTTTTGTATCGTTTCTGAAATTTCTTTTCATTGTTTTTTGCGTGATTTTTTTTTGTTTTCACTTCTTTCGTTTTTCGTTCGACATGTAAATTTGGAGAGCATTGCGCAAAAAAGTAATGTACACTGCTTTATGTGGCCAACTGTATGTGCATATGTATGTGTATACCGAATGCGAGCTATCAAATATTTAACGCATGAAATATTAAACAAACTAAATTTTTTAAACAAAAAAATCATGGCAAAAATGCGGCTTAATTAAACAAAATCTACAAAAAATAAAAAAAATAATAAAAATAATCGCAAAATATAAAAAACAATCACACATGCCATCTACATCTATATATTTATATAATTTTTGGTATTTCCCATTGTTGGCGGGGCCTCGTTATATATATATGTAGGTATATATATTTGCCGCTGATTGATGCGTTTCTGCCTTTGACAGTTTTTTTCGCCGGACTTGTACCAATAAATGTTTTTATAGAAACTAAACAATGCACAAGAACCCAGAGCCGCGTGCAGCGTACAGCGTGGAATATATCAAAATGCAGAATGCAGATTGAATAAATAGAGGAGGTATTAAATCATGGAAATATATTTCAAATATTTATGCAGTTAAATTAAATTAAACAATAACAGAAAAAGGCGCGTGTGCCCAAATATCATTTCGCATATAATATCCAAAAGAGTTTGCCTAAAAATTGAGATTTGCTTATAGAGAAGGGATTTGGTAATTTATCGAAAATAAACAGCAAAATGAGGCACAGTAAGTATTTTATATGTTTTTTTTTAATTTATGCTTATTTTTAAAGCTTGGCTTTATCAAGTACTTTATATTTCTATTTCTCCACTGTTTTTGATTCAAGCTCAAGCATAAATAATTTGTTGTCCACTGTCGCCTTTTCCTCTAGCTGGAAAATCCTATTAAATATCTGCGCGTTTTTTTGTGCCTTGCTTTTCCTTTCCTTTCACTGCAAATGCCAAGCAATGCGAGAAATCAAATTCAACTTCTAACAGCGCACAACGTGGACAAGTCTCATTGCAATTGCTGCGACCCTCTCGCTAGGCCGGCGGAAGTATGCTAGCTTTCCCTCCTTCTGCCCTCTAACTGCCTGCAATGTCTCGAATCGAAACAAATCATAATCAAATCGAATTTCAGTTGATTTTCACTCGCAAAGACAGTCGCAGCGCCAACCTCAGCCCCGCCTTTCCCTCCCCCTTTCTGCCCCTGAAACTTGGTAGCGCCACTCATTTTCCAGCAGCAATCCAAGATAAGCAAAGAGAGAGAGAGAGAGGGGGAGAAGCAAAAGAAACTCACGACGAAGCCAAGTTCTGGTCAGGTGGCAGGGTGAAAGGGGCGAAAGACGGGTTCGCAGACTAAAAGCAAAGCGCAAACAAGCAGCGAGCGAAAAAAGAGTCGAAGGGGCGAATGAATTGAAAAGAAAAGGAAATAAAAGAAAAATCGCACATAAAATTGATGATAAACCGTTCCAAATAATATTTTTTTCCCCCTAAAGCTGGCCGGGGTGTTATGGGGTAGGGGGCATCGCCATCTCGAGCTGCGTGGCACACAGGATTTGCCAGAGAGAGAGAGAGGAGAGAGAGAGAGAGAGGAAATGCTTGCAAGTCTGAAGGCAAAATGATGAATTATTTGCTGCCTCTTTTCGTTAGGCGTCAAAGTTTCGGCACAGCCTAGGGGCGTGCAGTGCGAGGGGAGCGAATGCGCAAAAACATAAAAATGAAGGGGATACCAAACAAACGTTTTAGAGGTGGGCCCTGCCCCTGCGACGCCTGCCTGCCTGCCTGCCTTGGCCGCGCGCGCAGCTGCCTCCAGCGACAGCGCCAAACGTTTTTGACACAATTTGTGCCAATGTCTGTGGGTGGTTGGCCCTCCCTCTCTCCCGCTCTCTCAGTCTTCGTCTCCCACTCTGCCCCTTTTGCTCTTTCTGGCTTTCTTTTTTCTGGCTTGAGTTGGGTTGTGTCTGCTGCTTGAATGATTTTTAAACGAGGCAAGAAATCCCAAAAGATGCGGCAAACGTTTTGTTGGCATGAGTTCACGTGGGTTTTCCCCCCCACTCTACCCTCGCACTCTCCCTCTTTCCGTCTCTTTCTTGCGCTGGTAGCTACGCCTTTGCCTGTCTCATTCTTTTATTTCGCTATTGCTGCCCCCCCCCCCCCATTCTGTGATATTTTTACTTCAAAATGGGCGCCCCTTTTTTATTTCCCATCGAATTTTGCCTTTATGGGCGCCGTCCCTCCTCCTCCTTCTCCTCTCCCTTTCCCTCTGCCAGGCTGCCCTTTTCGACCCACTCAAAAACCAGCTAGATAATACAACAAATATTTTGGCAAAAGTAGAAGGCACAAAAAAAACTTTTTATTTTGGCTGCCACATTGGTAACAATGTGAGGCAAGAAGAAGTTGCAAAGGGTTCTCGGAAAGGGGTAAGGGGTAGCCTGGATGGATTATCGACGGGTTGAACTTAATTTGAAGTGAAAAAGGAACTCGTATGAATGATATTTTTCTGTTGCTGTTGCCTGTCATGAATATTCATTTGCCAAACAGAAAGGGAGAGCGATGGAGAGCGAGCGAGACTGATAGATTGTTTTGCCACAGCTGCCTGCCTAAGTTGCCCCAAGTAGAAGAACAATACACTAGATGGGTAGGGGGAAAGAGCTAATAATTTCGGGAGTAATAAATTCATTTGCTTGCAGAAAGCTTCAAATATGTTTTTAGTCTTAAAACAAGGTTTCAAAACGAGCAGAAAGTAGAACCCTTCTCTCAGTTAGTTAATGCGCAACAGAAGTTGGGTATTTGCAGTTTCTTTTTCGTTGATTTGCTACCATAATTTGCTCGGCTATAATCCAATTTATTTCAGTCGCTTTCAATTGCAATTTACTTTGCACAGTCAACTCTAAGCTCCAGTCCAGCAGGCAAGCCGAAATAAAGTCAAGCCAAGCCAAGCCAAGCCCATTCCGCAATTTGATGGCCGGTGCCATCATAATCAACAACGCCTCAGAGCAGCTAGCACTGCCTGACTGCCCCCTCTTTCTCTTTCTCTTTCTCCCCTTCCCTCTCCCTTCCCTTGGCTATAAAACCATTTCGCGACGTCGGCAACCCAAGCCCAGGCAAACACGCGTGGCGTCGCGTCCCCAAAGCGCACTTGAGTTTTGCGAGCGCGCCCGGAAAGTTGGCAGCACAAAATGTTCCAAGGGCTCCCGTTGCCATTTGCCATTTGCAATGTTGTTGTTGTTGTTGTTGCTGGCGGTTTTACAACCTTCGCTGGGCCAAAGCACGCGCTCCTTTCTGTTCTTGTTGTTCATTTTTTTCCTCCCCACCATGGGGGGTGGACGAGTTAACACACCTAGGCGAGCAGGGTCGCCATCGTCGTCGTCGCCGTCGTCGTCGCCGTCGCCGTCTAGCGTCGGCAACCTTCACAAATGGTAACAATTTCAATTTCTCTGACGCCTTATCGCGCCCTCGCACATATGTGGCAGCGTAGGTGGTGGCAGTGGTGGCGGTGCCCAGACCAGGCAGACCCGCCCTTGCCTCCGTTGCCCACTCCCGACTCCAACCACATTACGCCACGCTTTCCCCTTGCTCTCTCTCTCTCTCTCTCTCGCTCTGCCTCGCACAAACCCAAGCTAAACACAGTCGGCTGCCCCCAGCGCGCGCGGGCGCTCCAAAACTTTGCAGCTCAAAGTTGCCGATTTGCGCTTGGGTGCAACAAAAAACCGGGCACAAAACGACGACGACGACGACGACGAGAAGGCAGAAGAAGCAGCAGTGAGGGAGAAGGAGGAGAGCAAAAAAAACTCAGCGAAATTATTACAAAACTCCGGGTGGGCGGAGCCGGGTGGGGGCAGTACGGTAAAAATGCGTAGCAGATTAGCGATTTAGGGATGTGGAAAATTCGTACGTCTGCCCGGCAAGCAGCAGCAGCAGCAGCAGCAGCCGCACCACCACCACCACCACCAACACCTCCACCTCCGGCCCACTGACTGCCCCCACTGTCTACGGTCTACGGTCCCTTTCGAGATGAAAAGGGTTCTGACTCGGCAGCTGGCTTGGGTTCGGGGCCACAGTTCTCGCTTCTGTTTGGAGGGCGTAGCATGGGGCACGAGGCAAATGTTAAGCTGCAACTTCAACGTAACATTTTGCCGCATTTAAATGGGCAACACTGTAGCAGAAACCCTAGGCGGGGCCCCAATCCTCCTATACAACCCAAATGCCACTCAATTACACCGTGCAGCGGGTTGAGCAACAAAGAATCTAAGGAAGGATGGGTTTGCAATTTGAAAGAATTTTTATATATATTTTTTCATTTGCCAAGGATTGCCGGTAGAATAAGGTTAGGGGATTTCTTTAAA
Source organism: Zaprionus ghesquierei (assembly GCA_018904095.1). Classification (NCBI taxonomy): domain Eukaryota; kingdom Metazoa; phylum Arthropoda; class Insecta; order Diptera; family Drosophilidae; genus Zaprionus; species Zaprionus ghesquierei. Next base: position 5,683,595 of record JAEIGP010000806.1, on the reverse strand, counting down.
GGTATTACAACATTGTGCTAAACCGGAAAGTATATAACCGCTAGAAGAAGGAATCTGCAAGCTCATAAAGTTTATCATATGTACAACTACATCAACAGCTAAGTTGATATAGCCATATTAATCAATTAGTCTGTATGAACACCTAGATCTCAGAGACTATACGAGCTAGGACTACCAAACTTGCTGACAATATGTCTTTTTATTGGCCACAAATTAAGAAGGCTTTCTATTTCGATCTACACCCTTATAGAAGCAATACATTTTCTACGCAAGAACAATCATTTCATTACTTTATGGTATTTCTAGACACTCAATTTCAAAATTATAAAGTGTTGTGCTTGACTACTCCAACCTGCTACTGCTTTTTAATGGCATCTCTAAGCCCTCCCTCCCAAACTATGTAGAGCTGTGTTTGACTACTGCAACCTGATCCTACTCCTTTCTTTAACACTTTGTTCGCTATTCGCGTGAAGTTCTTAATGCTGCTTTGATTAAAAAACGCAGCACTTTTTAATTTGTGGCAAATGCAGCTGGCACTATTAATGCGCCCCTCCCCCTCACACTGCAACACCTAACTAGCGGTACACCAACCTCTCCCCTTACCCCGCCTGCGTTGTAAAAGACAAAGGCAGCCAATGATTGAAGTACGAGTATAGCCCACATTTCAATTGCCTCAGCAACAGCAAAGCCTGATGAGACTGACTGTCAGTGTGTGCACCCCTCTAGCAGCCCCTTAACCCCCCTCCCACTCATACCCACACCCACGTAGCGCAACCCTTAATGCTGCACTCTAGTGTAATTTTTATGTTACCATGCACTCGCCTACCAATTAAAATGTCTGCACCCAGCGTCGGATGTGCTTATGTCGCTAATAAACCGTATTATTAAGTGCGTGGTTAGTGGGGTGAGGATGGAGAAGGGTGCTCGCGAGTTGGGTTTAGGTTTTAGGAGGCATGTTGTATGTTGACCCGCTCACACCACACCATATCATAGCTCTATCTATCTCTTGCTTTCTCCCTCTCTCCCTCTCCCTCTCTCTCTCTCTCTCTCGCTGTACTGTGCAAGGCAACTGGCACTTTCAACTTCCGTCGGCAAATGCATAATTCCTGCACCGTTGCAACTGGTTACCAGCTACTAGCTCATATAAAGTTCGCTGTATATATACTATACGCTGCTTCTGTATTAGCCCCGTCTAGGAATGTGCCCATGTAGAGCCTGTCAGTTTTATGTAAATTAATTTTAAGCTGCTTAAGCTAAAGAGAACATTTTTCATTTCATTTTCTGTCCGTCTGTCCGTCTGTCCGTGTGCCTGCGTGTTTGTGTCTTTATCAAGTAGACCATCCAAACTTTTTTGTTATCTTTTCTGATATGAAACAGAGTGACGGAGTGAGCGTGAGAGAGAGAGAGAGAGAGAGAGAGAGTGAGGTTACTAAACAGACCAAAAGCGTAGGGAATGTACTGTACTTACAACAAAGTCATGGAATCAAGGGGTAGATAATTGTCAGGGGTTGCTTACCTGGAAAGAAAGAAAGAACAAGGCAGACGATTAGTTTCAGATGAATAAAGCAATATAGAATGATGAGAATTATGTATATCAAAGAATAAGGTTAAGATTAATCTAAGATATGATAGTGCTAATAGGAAAACCCAGCCTTAAGTTCACGTTTCCAGCTCTGCGCACAGATCTGTCAATCTCAAAGCAACTGTTCATTTTAGTTTATCCATTTGATCTCTCTTTGTTTACCCTCCTCCTCCTCCTTTCTCTCGCCCACAAGTGCATTCGCCTGTTTTCTAATTCATTATTATCGGTTGCCTTAGAGCCTCCGCCGGCGCCATGCTTATAGAGGTCAAAAGTAAGACAAACAAGCCGGATGGGGTTCCAAAAAAAAAAAGTGAAGGGAACTCAGCGTTTGGAAGGGAAAATGACGTGGGATGAGAAGGGGAGTCGCTTGGCTACTGGCAGACAAACGCGCTGATAAACTTTCCACCCGGGCCAAAAAGCCAACGGAAAGGGGCAGAGGCGCCGGCGAATAGGGGGGTCCTGCTGGGGTTCAAAATTTATGTGGGCTGCCAGACGGAGCCGACGGAGGCAAAACTTTTGCATTGAATTTGAGCGGGCCAAACAATTTCGGTTTTTGTTGTTGTTTTATTTTTCGTTAGTTTTTATTTTTATATAGTACCCCTTTTACTACCCTCTACGCCTCTCCACCCTCCTCCCTGCTGGCGTTTTTTGTAGTTTCAGTTTTTATTCGTGGAGGAAGGGCGAACAAAACAAAAGGATTTTGCAGCTAAAGCGTACGGATTTTTAGTTAGTTGTTATTATTTTATATGGCCCCAGTCGGAGTTCGAGTCCGCGTTCGCGTCCCAGTCCGAGTCTGGCGCTGGCACCGGCACCGGCACCGGCACCGCCACTGGTCGGACATGCAACTTTTGCAGCGTCCGAAGCCGGAGCCAGAGCTGGAGCCGGGGTACCCTGGCAACGGACACGCCAGCGAGGGGTGCTTAAGCGGTACGGTAACTTTTTTATTTTTTCCTTCTTTTTTTTAACTGGAATGTGCGCCAAAGCATAATAATAAAAGCGAAAGGCGAAGGAAAGGAGTAACATGCTCGTTAGTCCGGGGCACAGCATGGCAGGAGGATGATGATAAAAATGCAGAAAAAAAGAAGAAGAAGAAGACGACGCGCAGGAGGAAGAACAGGGGGAGTAGGGGGAGCAGGGGGGGGGAAACACGGAATATCGTTGGAGCTGAGCGAGGCAAGGAATAATCTAAAAAATGAAAACCCAAACGAAACGAAACGCAAGACAAACTTTGCTGCGAGGCGTGGGTGCAAAATAAATGAGGGCGCAACTGTTAGGGTTCGGTCAGGCATAGAGGCAGGGGGGCAGGGATTGGGATAGGTATAGCACCCGGACTGAAGGACTCCGAGTTGTGCTGCGCCGTGCTGTGCTGGATGAGTGCCACGGGCAGAGCTCGAACTTAAAATGGACAAACGTGCAAAGGCAGCTCTGCGAATCCGTCGGAGGATAAAGGAGCAGGGGGAAGGCAGCTACCGACTCGCTGATGAGCAAGGACTACCACGACGACGACGACGACGTTGGGTACATGGAGGGGGGGAAAGGGGAAAGGGCGTAGAAGGAGCGCAAAGCATCTGAAATACACTAATAAAAAGCATTGCGGACGACGTCCGCGTGAACTAGTCCTTCGATCCTCTCCTCCCCTAGTTGCCCTTCCCTTTCCCCTTTACTCTGCCTCGTCCCCTCTCGGGCTCAACGAGGCTTCCCCTTCTCTTTGCCTTCCCTTTGCTTGCCGTTCCGTTCCGTTTCTTTCCTTCCACACCCCAAATTATGCTTAGAATGGCAGGGGGTAGCTCGTTGGGTTGGGCAGAAGATGGACGGGGGAGGGGGAGGGGTGGCGCGCAGGGACGCACGTTGAGTATGCCAGGGTGGCGGACAAGAAAATTTTTGTATAAAAATTGCGCTGGCAAAGCAGGCAAAAAGCAGACTGCGACCGTATCAAGGGTAACCATCCACAGTGGGGTGGGCAGCCTGGCAGGAGGGCGGGGCTTTTTGGGATGTCGGTTAGCTGATGAAGGGTTAGGTTAGCCCACGCTGATGCCGCTGCTGCTGCTTCTGCTGCTGCTACTGGAACTCGAAGCAATCCCAATCCCAATGCTCAACTGAGTGTGGGTAGCGACAATGGGACATGGCTTGTGGATGGGGTGGAATGATAAAATGCGAGAGAGGGTCGGGGAGTAGGGGAGTAGGGGAGCGACGACTGCGGCTGAGAGGTGTTTGCGAAGGGCAACGGGGCGTAATGGTAATATCAAAGACAACTAACGGAGCGGGCGATGTTGCACAGTGGCGCAGTGGGCTAAATTATATACACTGTTATCGATAATTTATCGATAAGTAGAACAGAGAAAAGACTACCATTTCTTATTAGATTTTTCAATACAGCCACTAATATATAGAAATCTAACAAAACTGGACAATTACTAAGAAATAATCGAATCGACTTGTGTTATCGATAAGTTTTTAACACTTTAACTAAAATAAAATTGTAAAATTGAGGGTATTTATTGCTTTTTAAAGCAATACATCAACAAAAACATATTTAACTTAGGTAATCGTGTTATCGATAAATTATCGAAGATTTAAAAGACTGCATAGAATGGAAGTTTATGTACACTTTCCAATAGCTAAGGCAATGTTAATAGAAAATATCTCTGGTTTTCGCTCATATTCCGCCCACTGTTTGTCTCAGCTCCCAACCACCTTGGCTGTTAAGGCTCAGACCGGCTCCGGCTCCGGCTCCGTGCTCGACTTCATAGTAGAAAATAAAGCGCAAATTCTTGTTGAAGCCCCTGCAGAATAGATTTTTTCCATTTTTTTTTTTTTTCTATTTTTTGCCTTCTCTTCTGTTTTATTTTTTTGTGTGCCACCTACGAGGGAAGCTCTTACGGTTTAGGGGGAGGAATGCCATGGAATGGACGATGCAATGGGATGGGCTTACAAGAGCGTTGAAAGGGTACAAGACAGCGAGCTCGCTGAAATGTTGCTGACTTGAGCTAGTTGCCTGCTGGGCTCTGGCCGTACTTGGGGTTGGAGCAACAGTGAAGGTTGGAGTAAGAGGTTGGGGGTACGGTCCGAGGACGAGGACAACGACGATGCTTGAGTAATTCAATAGCAGGATACGTAGGAATCCGGCTACCCCCCGTGCCAGAGTGCCAGTGGAAAAGTTGCCAGCACACGCTACGTGGCGTATTTCATTAGCAGTTCTAGATAGTCGCCGAGTTGATTGCAGTGTGGGGGGAGTACCATGGGAGGTAATGGTAAGCTGGCGTGTGCACTCTCTAGCTAATTTCGTTGTAGGCCCTGCACCTGGCCTGGTAAATGCGTTAGAGTAAAACTAGATTGTCTATTTGATGCAACGCCAAGGAGGCGTAGTTGGGATCGTCTAAGGTTGAAGTTTGAAGAAGGTTTTCAACCCTTGCCGTAGTTGGCTTTAGCCCCGATTCATTACTCAACAGCGGATTATAAGGAATAGCTGCCTCTTGTTTTCCTTTCCTTTTTTCATCGCTTGCTCCAATATTCTGTGCCTCCAACTCGAGTTGCCTGCAAAGTTCTCTAATTTGTGTTTGAGCTGCTGTTGTCCGAGCCAAGTCGAGTGGGATGGGAGACGGGGTGGGTAGACGGCAAGCTGATGCCCAGGCAACAAGAGGAAGTCGCAACCGGAAACCTTTTTTTTTCGTGCTGCTACCCAGGGACTGTAAGTGAGGACGTCGGGGAGTTGTTGAGAGATGGAGCAGGGGGCCTCGGCATCGTTGTGAATCAGCATCAGGCAAAGGCAACAAGAAGACGTTGCTCAGGGTACCCCTGCCCAAAGATAAAGCCGCCAGCCTCAAATCTTGCCAAGAGACGAAAAGAAACGGCAAGGAGAAAAGGAGAAGAGGAAAACCAAAAAGAGGAAGGAGAAGGCAGAAAGGAAGAAGCAGCAGCAAGAAAAAACGTAGCTCAAGAATGAAGGCCAACGTTTTAGCTAAGCGGAAAGTTGGCTTCAATGGATGCGGCTTGGGTGGAGATTGAAAGCACAAGAAGATGAATCGTTTTGTGTTGGCGTTTTGAGCATTCGAGTGTGCGGACTACCCAGACAAAGTGGGCGTGGCACTCAACTGAGTGAGAGGGCGAATGAGGGTGGTAGGGAATATTGGACGTGCGTTTGAGTTAGCGTTCGTCTTTGTGTGCCAAGAAAAACCGCTGAACGTAGACGATGACGACAGGCAGCAGGCAGCAGACTCAGGACTTAGGACTCGCACTCGGACTTGGACTCCCAGTTGGATGTCGCGTACTGTCGCAAGCAATAACCTTTAGCAGCGAGCGACTGGGGGAAGGGGGGTGTGGAGGGTTGCAGGGTTGAGGGTGTTGCCTTCAAGTGGGCACCATCTACACATCAATCGTGCGACCAATGCTGGACTCTGCTTTGCGTTGGGCGTTGCTCGGGGGATAAGCACAAGTTGTCGTTGTTGTTGCTGTCGCTGTCGCTGCCTTCATTTTCATTAAGCCCAAAACGCGAGGGGAAGCAGGCAGAGGATTTTAGTGGGTAGCCTGGCCGGCAGTTGCTTTCGGGCTCTGGTCCGGGACATTGTCCCGAGTAATAAAAGTAAAATGCGCCTGATGAACAGCGCACAAAGGCAGAAAGCATAAAAATTTGTTGGCTTTGCCAGCGCTCATCAGCAGAAGCAGTAGCAGAAGCAGAAGCAGCCTCCTTTCGTCTCCACTAGCAGTTGGACTACTCTACTACTGCTCCCTCCCTCCCCCCCATCAAAACTGGAATATAATGAAGGGTAAGAGCTGAGCTGAGCTGAGCAAGCGTAGACGACGAAGACGAAACCGAAGGGGCTAAAGAACTTGCTACAAACTGACATGGGTTTCATTTGTATGCTGCCTGCTGGCGACAGTGGGAAAGAGGAGGGAATAGAAGCAGGAGTAGAACTGAATGAGAGGGAGGGAAAGAGAGAGAGGGAGGACTTGAGTACGAGCAGGGGCTGGCATGTGTGTGCGCCGGCACCCCTTTAAGATGTCTCGGTCTCTGGCACTAAAAAGCATCACAAACTAACTAAATGCGAGTGTGAGTCCACATGTGAGTGTGTGTGTGTGTGTGTGTGTGTGTGTGCAAGTGGGTGTGTGTGTGTTAGTGTGGTGGCTTTTAAGCAAACGTCTTTTACAAGTGAAAGGCCTGGGGCCAACTGGAGGATTGAGCATGGGCCTGGATGGGGTTGGAGATGGAATCCGGGGTGGCAGCACACACACCGAGCACAGGGAAAAGCCAAAAATGTAACCTAAAACTGCAAGAAAATTAACCAAAAATACTAAGCCAAAGTCGAAGACACTCACACACACACACACACACACTCACACACACTCACACAGAGAGGCACATATGTACAGCTGTGTGTATCGAGGCTGTGCCTATGAAAAGTGTAGCATACAATTTGGGGCAGAGAGTGCATGGCAGGAGCCTTTGACTTGGCAACATGGCAAGACAGCATCCAACTTGGCACGAAGGTGAGGCGCCTTTTACCCCAACCCATCAAGCCTATCCCTCTCTCCCTCTATGTGTGTGTGTGTGGAAACTTTTGGCATTGTTTTTGTGTGTGGATTGGAGGCGGCGTCGCTTGTCGAGCGTCCTTTTTGTGATGTGGGATTTCTATATGTGTGCTGCGGCAGTCTATGTGTGCGTGTGTGTGTGTGTGTGTTTGTATGAATGTGCCTGTGTGTGGGTGTGAGCTAAGACTGGGATGAGCCAAGTCTGTGCCCGCCTCTAACTCAGTTTTCGCAGCAACTTTGATTGTGGCATTGCTGCTGCTGCAGCGCCTTCATTTTGGCCAAGATGGAGTTCACAGTGGTGTGTGTGTGTGTGTGTGTGCGGCCGTGTGTGTGCGCCAATGAGTGTGGGTGATGGCCTAGCCACCTTGGTTTGTCTGTTTTGCGCTTGACAGTACGTAAAGACGTTCTATAGAAGGTTTTTCGTGAACCGTAGAGAGACTCGAATGCTTCCTCTAGCTTGGTGGAAATAGATGTGTGAGGCAGGGGCGGAGAAGCAGAGTGGAGGGGGGAACACAGAGGCGTAGACGAAGGCGACTTTGAGCTGATGGCTGTTATTTATATGGGTGTGCATAGCTGTGTGTGGGTGGAAAGAAGTGTGAGTGTGGCTGGCAAAGCAATGCACCGAGAGAAATTACTGGCAGGCAAGCAGTTGTGGCATATCGATAAGTTATCGATTGGTAAGGTAAAAGCTAAGGTAGTTTGCTAACTTGTATTTAGATAGATGATTATGCTCACAGGAAATATTAGTAGACCTTCTGAGTAATATATTAGAAAGAGTATCGATTATCGAAGCTATCGTTATCGCATTCCTATCATCTCTGAGCCCCGCTTAATTAGCAGCACATCATGTCAAACTAATTGCAAAACTTTTGGGCTAAAATCGGAAAATTTTCAAGTTGACTGTCAACTCATTCGCTCAGTGTGTGTGTGTGTGCGCGTCGGCATCAGCCGAATGTAACCCGTCGAGCTTGTCGCTTGCCCTTAGCCAAAGTCGTCCTCAGCGACGAGGAAGTCCCCATCCTGCTTTGCCCTCCTGCATGGCCCATGCCAAAGGAGTTTACTCAGCAATGTCTTCGTCGGTTTTCTTGTCATCTATTTCTATTTTCGAGCAATGGATGAGCAGATGAGGGTCCTCCACCCCCCGCCCGTTACTGGGTACCGGGTACAGGGTTCTGCGTCCTGTCTAACTTGTCTGTTTGTATGATGTGATGTTGCAGCATGCTGGGCTACCCTCCCATTTACCCCTGACCCATCCCCCTGCTTGTGTTAGTCATGTGTGGCAGCAGCAGCTCAATGAACGTGTGTGTGTGTGTGTGTGTTTTTGAGAGTGTGCGAATGTGTGTGCAAAAAACCGTAAGCAATTTTCCGTAACATCTAACCGAGGTGGGGGTAGGGAGGAAGGCGCAGGCAGAAAGAGCCAAGACAGCTTGGCAAAGACGGCGTCGCAAAAGATGCAACTCCTTCTACCATCGCATGCTCCCACCTTAAATCGCTCCTGCTGCTGCTGCTTCTGGCATTGACTGCCACAACGTCTGTCGGTCGCTCGGTCTGTGCGTCAGTGCTTCGATTCGCTTGGCACGTTGTCTGCCTGCGACACTAATGCTGAGATGTGTTACCGTAACGCTGTGCCCGGGTTCAGGCTGCGGCTCCAGCTCCAGCTCCTGCTCCTGCTCCTGCTCCACTCTAAAGTTGGTCCCTCAATTGATGAGTTGGCAGTGCATCTTTTTAGGGTGGCAGGGAGATGGTAGAGGGCCTTCAGTAGAGGGCCTTCAGCATCACCGTCGCCATCACCAAATCATGTTTGATTACAGCTGAGCAGCATAACAAGTTATGCCTGGCATTTGACTGGGTTCGAGGACTTGAAAACTTTTGGAGCACTCGGAACGGTTCGACGTCGATGTTGACGCCGTCATTGGCATCTTTAAGTTGCCACGCTGTACGTAAAGACATTTTGAGGTAGAAATTAAACCCAAAGACGCTTTTGGACACGATGTCCTGCGGCGGCTTATGTGCGCTTAAGCACAAAGCTTGACCATCCACACCCACACACCCACACACACACACACGGAAACACACATACGCCTGTATGTAGTCCCTGCCCTCCTTGGGTTTGAAGTTGCCTTTGACACACACCCACACACATAGAGCACACTATTTATATACAAATGCCGCTGACTATATACAAAAGTCAATGCTTTTGTTGCTCACCGGGTTTGGGGGCTCGACTTGGGTCTCTTCCCCCTTGCAGTGACCTGCGACGCTGGGACCCACCCATATTTCCAATAAACAAACAAACTTGGAAAACATTTCACAGGTGTTGCCACCTATCGAGATACTCTCACATTTGTGTTGGCCTGCAAGTACCCAATGAAAGGTAGTGGGAAATCGAATGATCTTTCGCTATTTTGATGATATAATCAATGGTTATCCAAGAAATGCCAAGCCGCAGCAAAGGAAGATCAATTGATCATATTAAAGTGGAATTTCCTGGTTATTCTTTATCTTAGTACATCAAAATTGTTTTCATTTCTTTCTTATATGATCTTAAAATATCTTAATGTCCTTAATACTTCTCTCCTCTTCCAAAAACCCTTCCAACTTAGTCGTGTTAGCTGAGCTACCCTTTGTCAACTTAGAGCATAAGCAGCCACACATAAACTTGGGTGGGTGCCGGACAGTCCCTGGACGCCGTCATGGCCCTGGGCTGGGGGTGTGAGTGTGTGTCTTTCTCACTCCCCCTCGCTGTGTTTGTGAGTGTGTGTGTGGGTGTGTGTACGTGTATCGGCTGCGGGTTTCGGACGGCGTTTGGCTCAAGAAGCTTTACTTCTTTTGTGGCGGCAACGCTGGCGCCCAAGTTGGCTGCGCTCACCCCCTCACCCCCTCATCCGCTCACTCCCTTCCTTCCTCCCTTCCCTCACCCTGCCCGTCGGCCATTTGACGCCGCCTGCTGCCTTCACCTACGTCTGTGTCTTCGCTTGCGTCTTCGTCATTTGATGAATTACCGTGCAGGGCAAAATGTGTGCGCCCTTTTGGGTTGCAAGCCGGTGGGAGGGGTTAGATGGGGAGGCGTGGCAAGGCGGGTGGCTGGTTATCTAAGGAAGTGCGGTGCGTGGAGCGAGGGGGAGACTCACGAGACGTGTGTGTGTGTGTGGGTGTGTGTATGGGAGCGTGAGCGTGTGTGTGCGTTTCATTTTGGGCTTTGAGCTGAAGACACCCAACGCCGCAGCCAACGCGACTGACACACACACGTCAGCTCAATTCGCGCTTCTATATACTTGAAGAAGCACACTCACACCCACACACACAAGCAGCGAGACTTCCACTCACACCTCCATACAGAACCCCACACACACCTCCACACACAATCAACGTGTGTTCGTATATCATTAGATTGCCCCCATGTCTAGGCGTCGCTTCATCCCGAATGGCATTATGAGCAGGTTTTCTTCTGCTGCGGCTGCTGCCTACGCGGCGTATTAGTAATATTTTCTGCGACTGTCTACGTTTTCCTTTTTTTCCTTTTCTTCCTTCGATTTCTTTTTTCATGCCTCTTTGTCAGAGGGAGGCACCGTGTTTGCTTTGCGGCTGGGTCCAAGGTTGCCGAAAAGAGAAACGGATGTCTGCATCGGTATGGGGGGCAAATTGATTTCATATTGGTCCTAATGGTGTGCGGCAAGTTGGTAGAGTGGGGAGGGGGAGGGGGGGACGGGGGTGGTGAATGTGGGTAGAAGCAGCTTAGCTAGCGAAACGATAATCAAGATGTCACTAGGAAAGGCGAATGGATCATATTTTAGCGGCAGCCGCTGGGCTAAATATAAGATAAGGTAAACTGTGATGGAAAGGAAGAATGGATGGAAATACTATAATACTATAAATAGTTTTAATATTGGCTTGTGTTTCGGGGATTCAAAAATTTTCGAAATTCATTTAAGATTCATGCCGACTCAAATATTGAAATAATACAGGAGTTTATCAAGAGGCAACCAATAGATCATACAATAATTCTAACTCCTTTCTTAGATTAAATATAATTTCGAAAATATTGAAATATTTTTCAAATATTTTCAAAAATGTTCTCTGTAAAATAAATCATATAATTTGATAATTAGAAAAACCAAAAATGGTAGGGATTATAATGAAAATAAATTTGCGAGGGGTGCTTTAGCAGTTCGAAAACTAAACAAAGGTGGATTTCAAAATTTTTTAAAACAGGATCTACAAAATTTTTTATCTTCAAGGAGCATAGTGGGCAAATGGGGGGGGGGGGGTGCTTGAATTTCTCACCTTGTGCAGCAACACCGAGGCTTTTCTTTTAGATGCCATTTTTGTGCTGGTGGTGGCACCTCCGCCAGCACCTCCGCCACCGCCACCGGTTGCCGATGCGGTACGTGTCGATGTTTTTGGTGTTTTTCTCGGATTTTTCGGAATTTTGGCAAATTTTTCTTTGGCCTGCCGGGGGTAATGAAATTGACCAAAAACCAAAGAGTTGAATTGACGCAAACGTTGCCAAAACTCGATGATATCAAGATGTTGCAATGCACTTGCAAGCCGCCTCTATAAGTCGGTAATAATCTTTCACTTCTGTTCACTTGTTGTTCCTTGACAAAAAAAACAAAAACACACAAATTTGATTTTGGCGCGCCTTTTCAATTTTGTTTGCTTGTTTGTTTTGTTTTGTTTTCGTTTGGCGCTGCACACTCACACTCACACACACACACTGACACAAACAGTATTGTTTTGTTTTCGATTAAAAAATACGCGGAGAATGCAACAAGCTCAACTCAAATGCTTTTCCTAATTTTTGGCACACTAAACTTCTAACTGTTGTTTTCAAATTTGTTTATTTGTTGTTGTTTGCCTGTCTCTATGTCTCTCTTAGAGCGCTCCACCAGAGGCGAACCAAACACGACGAAAGCCAACTGCTGACTGACCAAAACAGAGACAGACAAATGCGTTTTCTAGCGCTAGCGACGCCAGCGACGCCGGCAGCGCGTCAAAGCAGAGCAGAGCAGAGCAGAGCTGAGAGCAGAGCGCAGAGAGCAAGAGCGTAAGAGTGGGAGCGCAAAGGCAGGCAAGGCAGGCAAGGCAAGCAAGCCAGCCTGACAGCACTCTCTCTCGCCTGCCTTGTGAGAGAGCGGGCAAGCTGTGTGAGTGAGCGAGTGCGCGAGACATGCGCGAATGTGTTGTGCTTCGTTATGAATGTGGGACGCCGCCAAAAAGCACATGGAGAACGCGGAACGTGCGTGTGGAAGGCAAATGGCAAAAAGTATGCAACACAATGTGTGGGCAATGGGCGAAGAGCAGGCGACAGCGACAGCGACAGCAACAGCAACAGCAACAACAACAAACGGGCAGGACATGGTCGAGTCAGTCGAGGGATATGAGTACAAAAACAGAGAAACGCCGATAACGGCTACGGCGACGCTGACGCTGACGCTGACGTCGGCGGCGTCAACGAACCAACGCGCCACGAGCACGAGGAGAGTGCGAAGTGCGAAGTGCGAAGGCGGAGGAGTGGGAGGGGGGAATGGGAATCAGCCGTGGCCAAAGCGGATGGCGGCGGCAGATGAGTTGACAAACAGCTGAGTGCCGAGTTTTGTGAATGGTTTGGGAGGCATTGGGCAGGCGGTGGAGTGGGGAGTGTGTGCGGAGTGAGGTTAAGTAGTGTGGGGTGGGTTTTTCGGCTTGACTGTGAGGTGAGTTGAGCTGAGCGTGCGAGGTGAGTGAGATGGCGGCGAGTGGGCAAGCCGTTTGTGCAATGGACGAGGCGAGTCGAGGCGAGTCGAGGCGAGTCGAGTCGTGGGGAAAGAGAGGTACGGGGGGAAATGGCAATTATTTTTGTTGCTTTTTTTGCGCGTCGCCAACAAAAATGCAGCAACAGCAACAACAACAGCAACAACAACGCGACTGAGAGCAACACCAGAGGCTGAGAGCGCGTTGCGGTGCGCGAGGGCGGCGCGGCGCGGTGCGGCGCGGCGAGTGTTGAGTGTGAGTTGCCGCTGCTGTTGTTGTTGCTTTTGTCTTTCGCCGGCATGGTGAAAAAAAAGGCCGGCTGGATGGGTCGCTTGGACGGGCAGTTGCCTTGTGGGAGGGGGGGTTGGCTGGCGTTGGGCTCGTCGGCGTTTCGGATATGAAAAACGCACAAAAAATAAAGCATGCTTTGCGGCGCTTTGGGTTTGGGTTCGCAGTTGAGTGTGGGAGTGGGTAGATGGGCTGCTGGGCTGGTGAAGTTGGCAGACCGGAGTTGGGAGCTGGAAAAATAAATGAGAAAAATATACGAGCCGGCAACGCAACGTTGTTGCTGTTGTTCCCGTGTTGGCAGGGGCAACATCTGTGGGACGCGACGGCGACGGCGGCAGAACGGGCGTGTCTGTGTGTGCGTCGAGTGGGAAAGGGATGGGATAAGATGGGATGGGATGGAATGGCATGGCATGGCATGGCATGGGATGGGATGGTGCGAAAGTGGACAACGTTGTTGTCGCTTGTCTGCCGTGTGCGCTGCGTAACTGTGCGGGCTGTGCTGGCCAGAGGGAGGGTTGGCCAGCCATGGGCGGGGGCGGGGGCGGGGGCAGGCCTGGGATTTCGCTGTGGGTTTGGGCAGCGTGAAGTTTTTGAAAAGAATAAAAGTGGAAAAAAGCCACTGCAGGCGCGCGCGAGGAGGAGGTTATACGATGGGTATTCCATTTTTTTTTTTGCATTCCTTTTTTGGTTTGGGTGTAAAAAGGGTCAAGAGCGCTTGACTATGGCTACCTTTACCAAAAGAAATGTTTAGTCAGCCCAGCGTAGGGTGTGCGAGGGGGTACGACGGTGCGTGTTTATTGAGCCGGGCCGCCATTTGAGCCGTCGCTGTTTCAACATTTTTGAGGTTTGTCTTAGGAGGAAGCCTGCGTTTCTGATCATAAAACTCGACTGATTTTCCTTTCCTTTTTTTTTTTCTATTTCTGCTCGTCTCGTCTTGTCCGGCAAACAATGGTGATGCAATGCAGGGGGTAGGCGGAGAAGGAGGATAGGGGTGTGTGCCCACGTGGCGATGGGGGGAATGGGTTCGTCTGGGGTGGCCGTTGTCAGGCGGAATGTCGCGTCATCTTGGACCTGTTTGTCGTTTGATTTGCGTTCACGTTTTGTACAAGATTTATGCAGGAACCGAGGGGGGAGGAAGTGAAGTGGGCAACGTGGGGGGTGAAAGCAATGAAATATTAATGGAAATAATCACAATGTTAAAGGAGCTGGAAGTCAATAGGGAACACAACACTCGATAGACTTTGATTTACATGGCTCTACCTCTGTCTCTCTCTCTCTCTCTATTCCTATTATTTTTCTATGAATATCTTAAATATATATACAATTTTATTAACTGAAATCCGTAGATAAGTTTTAATATAGCAAACTTTTTGATTTTACGCAGGATTTATTTGCCACAGTCAGTTAAATAGGCAACCCCACAACACCCACGCATTCATTCATCTTCCCCCAAAACGAAGCTGCCTGCCTTGAAAAGAAAGAAGCAAAGACAGACAAGACAATTGAAGTTGAAACGGTGGCGGGGGCGGGGACGGGAGCGGGGACGGGTAGGAGAGGAAAGGGAAATGCTTTCAAGCGTCGATTGGACTGTCAGTTATTCGATGATTGTCTACAGCGTTTTTCTGCTCCTTTGCATCCATTCCGGGGGGTTTTTGCTGCCGCTGCTGCTGCTGCTGCTGCGTCACGCCAAACTGACCAAAATAGCTGTGGCATAGCCGGGGATAACCCAGAGCAGCGATGTGGTTCGTTTGATAGTTGCAGCTACTCAAATTAGAAAGGAAGTGAAGAGCAGAAGAAAAGAGTGGAAGGCAGAGATAGAGTGCGGGAGATGAGGGGTTGTCTGAGTTGAAATCAACAACAACAAAAAAAAATGGAAAATCAGTTGAGCTGAGCGTGTGACGTACACGGCCTTTGCCTGCCTTGACTTCTCTTCCCTTAAACTGTCTCCTTTCATTAGGCAGCCAAATCAGGCTAAGGATAACGCATCATTGTTTGGCATTTGTGTGGGCAAGCTGTGGGCGTGCCTCGTTCGCCCCTTCCCCCACTTTCATTCATGACCACAGCTTGGCAGCTGATTATTATAGTTATTACGGCTATCACGATGTTTGCCGGGCCGTCAAGAGCCTCGCACAGCATTCAACACGTGCCCGGCAGCAGCAGCAGCAAAATGACGAAACATGACAACAACAACAACAACAGCAGCAACAATGAGAACAACAACAAGGTTCACAAGGACAATGACGATTATGACCAAGTCCCGACCTCGCCCTCAACTTGCCAGCCAAATTGACGCGGTCGTCGTAATTTCAAGTTTAGCCAAATAAGTTTCAAATAACAATACAGACAGACACAACACAACTGTGTATGTGTGTGCGTGTGTGTGTGTGCGTGTGTGTGTGTGTGTGTGTGCGTGTGCGTGACGACCAGTCAAAGTGTTGAAGTTAACAGGCCAATTGGCTAATATATAATTAAAGCTCGCTAAGTTGACTCTCGGCCTGCTCTGATTTCTGCTCACTCACTACACACACAACACACACACACTTTGCTCATTATTCAGTTCGAAATTTGTCGAGTGTATTCACAATTAATTTATTCACATCCTGTGCGCGTCCAAGTGGCATTTGCAATAATCAGGTTAATGAATTTGCTCACCGGTTAATGGGCCAAGCCAATTGTTTGTCTAAGATAATAACATATAATGACCTTATCACTTATGGGAATGGATCAAGCGTCGAGCTAATTATGCAAATTTCGAGCGATGACATCGAACTGGTTATCGAGAAAGAATTAAGAAAATATTCTCTGAAATTGTGTTGAACATTCAAAGAACATATTCATAATTCTTGCGAAAATCGTATTCAATGGGAGAAAGGGGCTAAACTGATGCGATAAACTGTCGAACTTTGGATAAGCTTTTTTCAAGTGACTTGTGGAAGTATTGTGTCAGGTTTAGGGGTAAATTTAATGTAAGTTTGGGTCTTCAAAACATTCTTAAAATTTCATTAAATGAATCTGATCTTGGACATGCAATTGCTTAATAAAATCAAGTAAGGAAAGCTACAGTCGAGCGCGCCCGACAGTAAGATACCATTCGTCCAGTTTTGAAAGAAATTTTTACACTTTTATTTCCATCAAAAAATACTGCACAAGTTTATCTGCCATCTATTGTTTA
This sequence comes from Zaprionus ghesquierei, assembly GCA_018904095.1. Taxonomy (NCBI): domain Eukaryota; kingdom Metazoa; phylum Arthropoda; class Insecta; order Diptera; family Drosophilidae; genus Zaprionus; species Zaprionus ghesquierei. The sequence continues at coordinate 5,667,294 of JAEIGP010000806.1, read as the reverse complement.
AATTATTAGATCTATGTATCTTGGAGTAGCCCCATCTACAGCTTTACATATGCTACGGCTGAAATGAAACATTGGGACGATGACGTCACGATATGCTGTAAAGGCGCAAGCAGTGGAACTACGCAAAGCGTTAACATGGATAACTTCTGTGCTTCTGTATTGTCCGATCGGATTGTAATTTGGGGAATAGATTTATATTGCAATTATTTATGTTCATACCAGAAAGCTGTAACTTCAATACTTCTCCTAATAATCGTAAGTTTTCGATTTGCGTGGGCGCTGGGCGTGGCCCCTCAAATTTCAAATAAATCTCATCTGCGCATAATTTATAGGAACCATCATGCCAAATTTGGTGTCTGTAACTGTAATACTTTCCTAAAATTATCGATTTGCGTGAGCGGTGGGCGTGGCACTCCAAATTTGAAATAAACTTGATCTGCGTATGGTATACAGAAACCTTCATATGAAATTTGGTGTCTCTAGCTTTTATAATAGCTGACAGACGGACAGGCGGACGGACGGACAGACGGACATGGCTCAATCGACTCGGCTGATGATCCTGAGTCAGAATGTATACACTTTGTGGGGACTGCTACTCCTCCTTCTGCCTGTTATCTACATTTGCACAACCTTAGTATACCATTTTTGACTATTTCCAATGGTAAAAGGAATGATTTGTAATCTAACATATTCATGAATCTTTTGCCTGGAATCAACGACTGAACAACTAGAATTATATTACATAAAGTGTCTGTATGAAACTTCATAGATATATCATTTAGGTAGAAATGAGTCTTTGAGAGAAACTGACAAGTGTAAAAGGATTAATAGAACAAAAATAAATGCATTCGAAGAAGTTAACTGGCAAGTTTGCTTCAAGAAAGTTATTTAAGTTTTTATTATAAAATCCATATAAAAAATCTTTTAAAAATAACAGAATATTTTTTAGAAGTATCACAGCTTTTGGAATATACTTTATCTGCTCGAAATACCCTAGATCTTTGCCTTCAATCATGCTCTGCTCGTTCACCAACTCCCTGCCAAACCTTAGCTCTAATGAAATTTTAATTAGAATTTATATATTTATAGACATCAGTGTTATGTACAAATATTTATGCTGCATTCGCGTATGCATCTATTAAAAATATTATTGTAAATTTATTAATTATGAATACTAATTCACAATAATTCAGCTAACGATAATAAATCAGACTCTGGCGGGGCAGGGAAAGGCGTTTGAATTTAGAAGCCAGCATATTGTTTTTTTAACTTTGATTTTTTGTGCGTACAATATAAAGCATATAAATGGTATATCATATATAGATTGTATATTGATTGAGTCGACTGGATAAACCACAATAAAACACTTTGATTGCCTAACGAAACTCGCGCGCTCTGCGTAAATCTTTCGCTTTCCATATCGAGCATAAATTCAAGAGATTTTTCCCATAAAAATGCTGCAAAATTAGTTGAACGAAATCCAAAAACTATTCCATCAAAAATGCATAAATGCGAATACGCAAAGCGGGCAATAAAAACAAAATTAATGCAATATTTATAAAGCGCACAAAATGAAGCGTTGCAAAAAAAACCTAGACAAAGAGGAAAATGCAATGGCTACGGCGATGGCGATGGCGTTTGGCTAGTGCGAATGCGAGTGCGAGTGCACAAAAAAATATTATATGTGTGTAAAATAAATAATGTATAAAATATTTATATAAATTGCAAAAATGCGCAGTTGCTGTGCGAAAAAAATTCGACTAGGAAAAAGCGCAGAAATGCGCAGTCGCCTCTATTTCGAAAATGTCAGCAGGCCACACACGCCCACGAGGCAACCCCCCCTACCCTAACAAATAAAGGCCTATATATAGCATATATTATATGCTATATACCTACATATATAGAGTCGGGGAGAAAGAGGGTTCTATATAGTGGAACCGAACATGTCAGGCGATTTGTGTGTGTTTTTTTCGCTCTGTGACCCGCCAAACTAATGCAAAAACAAATGGTTAGTAATATGTACAAAACAAGCGGCAAAAAAATACCGGGCAAATGTGACAAACCCTAGGGGGGTAAGGGGTGCAGGCGGGGCAGGCGGGTAATGGGGCACAGTTTTGGGCTGTGCCACAGGAAGTGCAGCTGCAACTGCAACTGCAGCCAATTCAATTAAAAGTCTGCCACTTAAGCTTGAAGGGTTTGGGAAACGTCAGCTGTGGCGGGGCTGGGGGTGGGGCAAAGGGGGGGCACACACATTATGCAGCGTGGTCAGAAAAACAGGTAAGCTAAACGAGTGGAAAGTAAAGCCTAAAAGAAAATGTTGTAGAATTTTGCAAAACTGGAAACTTGGAATATTATTTAAATATTTATTAAACTTTGATTATTAAAACATTAAATTATGCCTGAAAATAATGTGAATAAATCATGTTTGTATTCCTTGCACATTTTTAAGAACTCCTCCTTTTTTTTTAATTTTCAAAAAAATTTTGTAACAATTTTGCAATTCTCTGTTTTCAGTTCGATGTTTCAGCCCTGGTCAGAGCTGCCCGGAGCAGCTTAACGGCAAACTAAATAGCACACGCACGCACACACATGCATCTTCTATATGTAGTTGCACCCCTTGCACACCAATACAAGTGCACATGGTTGCATTTTTGTATATAGAACATTTTATTTGAATTTATTTTTCGAATTCTTTTTTACCCTTTTTTTTTGCCTGCATTTTGTCTATTTTTTGCGCTTGACCAAATGCAGCCGCCTAACTGTAACACGGTGTTTGTGTGTGTGTGTGTGTGGGTGCGTGGTGCCTGTATGTGTATTTATAATAAATAATAAAGTATAACACACACGCACACACACACACACAGGCAGCGCAATTGTTGTTGCCGCTTCAAGCGTGGCACAAAAAATTCTGTTGAATTTTGCGCACATTTTACGCCTGATCGAAACGCTGTGCGAGGGCGGCCCATAGAAAAAAGTCAAAGGCACCCACACACACACACACACGCACGCACACCCGACACCCGTTAAGCCCTCAAACTGTGGCACAGCCCCCCCTCGAAATGTGCCTACAAAACTTTTATTGTGTCCAATGTTTTTTCTGCTTTGACGCGTGCACCAAAAATTGGCAACGGTTTTCGTGTTGGGGATTGCCCTGCAGTCTAGTAAAAGAGGTGTCTATGGGGGGGGGGGGAATGGGGTCTGGGGTAGCAGCCACAGGCTGCACTCGCTGGCTGGTTATGGTTATGAGCGTGAGTGTGGCATGATAGTTCACAGTGTTTGGCGCCTCTCGTCTCCGATTGGTTGCATTTGTTTGTTTTTGCGCGGCGAGTTGCGGCGAGTTTTGGTTGAGGCAGGTTAGGAGTGCAGCAAGTGGGTATTATGGTATATAATGCGTACAGTGCAGCAAAGAGATATATACACATACATACATATATATACTTGTATTTGGTTAATCAGCTATAGCCTTGCCTGGGTGCGGTTCATAATCGCACATTAGAGGGGAAGAGTCATGTGTGTGATATCGCCTAAACTTCGGTATATTATTATTATGCATTGGTTTTTATAATCATAAGTTATGATTAAAATTAGTTTTGTATATATTTAGAAGTTGATCGATGCGTTTGAGGTTATGCGAGAGTCAAAATTTGCTAGAAAAACTTTTTGATTTAGTGGCGCATTTTTTTTTTTGTGTGACTTAAGATCGCCCAAAAAATATGTTTATAAATTGTTAAATAAATTTTAAAAATTAAAAAAAATTATAGAAAATTGTGAATATTAATTTATGTATATTTTTGTATTGTATTTATGCTATATTACCAATCTGAATAATATAAAAACTGTTTATATATATATAAATGCTTTGTTAATACATTTCCAATCTTTCTTCTAAGTGAACTAACATTTTTGCAGCTGCTTTCGCACTTAGCAAACACAAAATCATTCAGCCAAAAATTTCCACCTCTTCTCCCCTTTCCCTTCACCTTTCCCATGCCCCCTTGCAGCGCTCGGAACAAGTGCAACGACCTCTGAGCGCATTGGCCGCCGCAACACTAAGCCCATAATATGCCTTGGAAAAATACCAACAAAATCATGTGAGGTTTCTTATTTAATTATTATAAATTCTGGCATATACCAAGCACCCTACCTCCTTCCACGCTTCATCATATTAGTTGCTTATTTGCCGATGTGTGAACGTCGTCTAATGTGCATGCTTAAGCAGCAGCAGAGGCCGAGGCCGAGGCAGCAGAGGCAGCAGCAGATGAGCGAGAGCTGAAGTGGCCAGTCGACAGTTCTCTCGGTTTTTACTGCTGCAATTTTAATGCTGGCAAAGTATACAATCAATGACCAATCACAAGTTGCACAATTAGTTAGCGAGGGGCATGGCGGAGGGGGGGGGCAGGCCTACTTAGGAGCCCAAGTGTGCTTTAATAAACATATATTAAAATTGCAGTCAGTTATTCATGTAAGTCTCCGTTGGCAGGCAGGCAGGCAGGCAGCAAAACATTGTCGAAAATATAAGATATATATATATATGGACAAGATATATACAGCATGTATATATCGTACACACACACACGCAAGCACATTGTGCGGGCTGGCAGAGAGAGAGAAAATTAAATGCATTTCACATAGGCTGCAATTATTCAGATATTTGCACAAAATTTTAAGAAAATGCAGCTGCAACAAATTTTCGGTAGCTTCCCCCCATTTCCCTCGCTTTATAAAGACAGGTGCGAGCGAGAGAGAGAGCAACAAGTTGCGTGCGGCAGAGCAGTGCAGCTGCACTTGCAAAATCTTAAGAAAATTGCACAAGAAGGCAGTTGCATTCGGGGCCCCTTAGCTGAGGTCAGCCTACTGTGCGTATGCGTAATGTGTTGCATGGCATCTAAAACTATGCAAAAGTTGTGCAGTGTGTGTGTGTGTGCGTGCGTGTGCGTGCGTGTGTGCAGTCAAGCAAGTACTCAAGCTGCACCTCAAGTGTCTCACAAGCAAATGAGGCAAGAGAGCGAGGAGGGGGTGAAAGGGAGAGGGAGAGGGAAGGGGGTGCACACCCTGTTTACTTGACATTAAGTGCATGGAAAACTTATTATTGCAGGCTCTGACAAGCACAAAAAACAACAACAATGCAACGCAGTATATATAGAGATATAGATGCACATACTTATATATATATAGATTTTTGGGCATATAATAATGGCAGAGGCTACGCTCTCAGTGTGTGTGCGTGTGTGCGTGCCGAACTGCAGATTTTCATTAAATTTTAAGATGCTTCAGCAGGCGACGCCTGTAAGTATGCAATGCATTTTTGCACACACTCACACACACACACGCACACAAATATGCATGTGAGTATATATATTGGCAGGCCTATTGGTATTGGTCAAACGCCCAAGAAAACTCACACTCAGCCCACGGGGTGAACATAAATTTTGCGTAGAGGGAGGAGGGCGGAAGGGGTAGGGGGGGGGGAGGGGTTTGTGTTGTGCATGCACTTTGTAAGCACAGCAGGTTGACTGCAGTTCAGAGGGAGGGGAGCAGGGGCAGGGTGTATTAGGTGTGTGTGTTTGCGTATGTGCTTTTGTTTGTCTCGTCTTGGGGTTGAAGACGACTAAGCTCTCCTTCCCTTCCCGCACCCCCGCAACGTCACAGCTGTTGATGCTCATGCTGTGTCCTGCTGCTTGTCGTCTTTAATGCATTATTTTGTGTGGCAACACTCAGCGGTAATAGCCCGTAGATAAAGCCAGCTTTGACTGCCCTCAACTCTCCCCCCTTCCGTCGCTTACCCTTCAACTGGGCCTTTTGCTCTGACATTTTCAGATAAGTGTGTGTTCTTCGGCTTGATTAAAATTGATTGAAGCAAATAAATGGAATTGAATTTTTATAATCATCTTGCACTATTGTGAATGAACGCTCTCTAATTACAACGCAACGTGTAGAGTGCTTTAAACTGATCTCGCATGGATGACAGCCTTTTGGCCAAGGGATAATGTCACAGCTGGGACAGCACCTTGCGGTGAGCTAAGTTAAAGCTGCAAGCGCAGCGAAAGAAAGCCGAAATGAAATGAGGCAGGGTGAATAAGGAAAGAAATGAAGGGAGAGAGAGAGAGAGAGAGAGAGAGAAGAGGGTAGAGGGGAGACTTGGCAGAGCACCTAAAACCCATCAAATCTAATCTCCTAGCGACTGCTGATGCTCGGCTTGGTTGCTAGGACCCATCGAGCCATCGAGCCATCGAGCTAGCCCCCCCTTTCCACTTCGCAGAACGAAAATTGATGACCAGCGAGGGTTGTGCTGGGGACGACTGCGGGCTCCTTTCCCCGGACTGTGCCCCGTGCCGGACTGGGGGTGTTGGTCATTGGCGCTGCAGCCAAAAGAAGTAATTCATCTTATTTTCCTTTTTTTTCCGCACGTTTCTTTTCGCCCGCTCAAGACGCCCACATGAGTCAGAGCCGAGGGCTGCCAAGGATACGCCAAAAGGATAATGAAAGCAGTGGCAAAAGTTTTGCAAAAAAAATAGAAGAGTAGAGAAAAGAGGCGAGGCAGCTCACAAAGTAGAGAGGCAGGAGGTTGGGAAACGGCAACCGGTCGCAGGATCCAAGACTCGAGTCTGGAGACGCAAGCGTTGAACTTAAGTGAACTCAAACAAAAGGCGCAGGCGGTGGCGGAGGCGGCAGAGTGCTGCCCCCATAGAGAGCCTTTTTCGGGGAAGGGGGTTGTCCGGGGCACACAGTGGGAGGGCACAGCAGCACAAGGGGGCACAAGGGGGCACAAGCAGTTGGGCTCGTGGAGAAGAGGTGGGTTCCTAACACTGTTGGCTGCCTCCAGGCATCATTACATCAAATGTCCTTCGCATTTCAGCAAAACAACAAGATGGCGCTGGCTCAGGACGAAGAAAAGCAGCCCCGAAAGCGAAGGCGAGTTGGGTTTGGCTTGGCCTTAAGGGGTAGGGGAGAATTGAGGCAAGCAAAAGGGGGAACAACTTGGCGCCCGGCAAATGTCGACAGGACTGCGCAGGACTCGGCTTAGGGTACAAGGAACAGGCAGCAGCCGCAGGAGTCGGACTCGGAGCCGAAGGAGAACTAGCTCATTGGCGCAAGCAATAAACGTTAAAATTTTTTCCTGCTGCTGCAGCATAATAGCCAAGGCAACCAAGACCAGGCGAGGCAAGGCGCTGGGGGAGGTAGAGCCAGGGCCCTGCCAAGAAGCAAGTCCTGCGAGCGGGGCCAACGTCTGACGTGCAATAAAAGACCAAAAATCCTTTTCCATTGCGCTAAGCTTGGAAAATGTTGAGGGCAGCAGTCTCCACAGCAGCCTCGCCTGGACGCTCCCTCCCCAAAGCAATCGCAAAGCAGCAAAAGTTTTGGTAGGGCGTGAGTGAATCAGAGCAGGGAGCAGTAGAGAGAGAGAGAGCGAGAGAGAGAGTGAGAGAGAGAAAGAGGGAGATGGAGATGGGAGTGCGGAGTTTCGACATAAAAATAATCGCTATGAAAGGGGTTGCTCGGTGCTGAAAGGGACGTTGAATTTGAGGTTATGCCTTCAAGGACTGATAAACAGATAAGGAAAGATAAAACGATTAGACATTGATGAGTTCCAGGCAATTGGTATTGATGCATGTTTTCAAAGGGCTGCAACGCGGGGTACCTCACTTTTAATTAGTTCCTAAGGGATATAGTTAAAGAGTAGCTAACTATATTATTATCTGGCTACCCGAGCTTGCCTTGGACAACCTGTGTGCTGTCTCTATTCCAAATTTGCTTTCGCAACTTTACAAGTCTCGCCTTAGTCAGCAATTTCCCAATGGGTTCTAGGCCACAGAAGTGCCTGTCTAGCGCTCTCTCTCTCTCTACTTCCCGTGTATTATCCGCTCTACTGCTACCCTAGAGCAAGTGCCTGTCTTTGTCATAAACTCTTCACTCCATACCCTTTTCCCTACACTTCTCTGGTTTTCCCATCCACACTTCCACTGCCACCACATACCCATCAAAACTCATTTCACGTAACGCGCATTATGTTTTCCACGGCACTTGACGTCCATCAACTGACAGTTTTGGAAAAACGCGAGGGGCGTAAGAGGAATAGGAAGAGGAGTAGGAGAAGGAGAACAAGTGAACCTGCGTGTTCAGCAGGGCTTGGTCCGAGCCCTATGTGAAGAGGAGCGTAGAAAACGAGTGGTGGGTGGAGGGGGAGCGGGAGGTGCTGCTTTTTAGAGCACTCACTAGTTAGTTATTAGAACTGTCCGCTTGAACTGGTCGACGGTTCCCACATAAACCAAACGCTTCGCTTCGGGGGTTGCTTGTTGGCACATAAATTCCATTTATATTTTTACTTCTAGCGAACCACTCCTGCGCCCCAAGGCAGAACGCCCCTTGGGTTCATGGAAAGGGAGACAGGGAGAGAGGGAGAGGGTGCAAGGCAACACATGAGCTAAGCCACAATTTGATATGTCCATTGTGTCTTATCAGGCGACATGGTTACCGCAGCGAACCCCCCAGCGAACGGGCGCGCAAGGGTCTAACTCAAACTAACACATGCCGGAATGAGACGACGTACACCCCCAGTCTCCCACTCCAACTTCCCCCTGGGCATATACACTCTACTACATTGGCCTTGCCCAAATAAAACCTACAGCTATCCCAAAAACGCTGGAGAAACGCGCTCGCGCTCGTCACTCAGTCAGCGCGGCAACCCAACTCAGTCCACCCCGCCCCCCTCTCTCTTTCTCTTTCCGTCTCTGCCTATCTATCTCTCTCTCTCTTTGGCTCCTTTTCGCATGGCGAGGGCGAGGGCGAGCCAAGGGCTTGGGACCGACTCTGGGCCGTACCCAGGACACATCAGACGATGCCCTGGCTCATTCGTCTAGCTTGGCACGACGCCTTTTTTTCCCTTCTCGCTGTTGCCCCACCCTTTCTCCTTCCACTCCGACTTAGTTTCCTGTTCAACAAATGCCAAGAAAAAGTTTTTTTTTTCGACATTCTCCCGCTTTCCCTTGCCCCCCTTGCCCCTTGCCTCTGCCCCTGCCCATTGCCATTGTCGTTCTCGGTCCTCGTTGTTGAATTTGAAACGTTGTTGCGGCAAAGAGTGGGAGATTGCATGGGGGTCCGGTCGTCGTCGCGCCACATGCCAGGCAAGGGCAACGGCTCCGGCTACGGCTACGGCTCCGGCTCCAGCTCCGGCTGCGACTCTAGCTACGGCTCCAGCTCCGGCAACACATTTGAAGAGGGTCACATCGCAGGAGCTGCAGCAGTGCCACAGTGAAGGAGTGGAAAAGTGAAGCATGAGGTAAGCGGGGCGTGCAAAGAAATGGGAAACTAAAATGAAAGAAATCCGCCTGACTAAAACGAAAGGAGGGGAGGTAATGGAAAGGGAGCTAAGGGGTAACCCGTGTAGCAGTTGGGGCGCTCTGCCCTTCTACATCATGTGTGCTCGCCGGGTCTCCTCTCCTCTACGAAGGAGAGCTATGAGTTTGCCCAGGGCTTAGCCCCTTTGGCTCCTGGTTCTGGACGACGCCATGCTGCTCGTGTCTGCTCGTTTGTTCTTCGATTTAATGAAGGATATGCCGCATGGTTCGCCTCGCATCAGTGCTCCGACCCGGGGTCCAATCCCTTACGGTTCTTTTTTTTTTTGCTGCGCGCCTTTTTTTTAGATACCCACAACCTCAAAGCGTAAACGGGTGTTATGGCCTTGTGCCTGTTACATGCAGAAGAAGGCAACTCTGATTCTGTCTGTCTGTCCGTATGAACAGCCAGATCTCCGGAACTAGAAAGGCTAGAGCTGCCAAATTGTGTCACTATCAATATTAACAAATAAAGCTGAATTTAGAACTTAGCCACGCCTCCTTTAGCTCTTGTAAGCCGAAGAAAAATGATTCTTAGGAGAAGTTATGAAGTGAAAATGTTCATCACTACTTAAAAGAGTTCTGGAAATTTGGTATCATAAAATAGGCATTTAAAGAAGTCATTTAAGAAAAACGATTAGTGGACGAGTAGTTAGGAAAGTTAGGAAAGCGGGTGTGTAACAGTCGAGCACAGTCAACTGTAACTTTCCTTGTTTTTTTTCTTTACATTTCATAACTTTTTTTCGCAGTCGCGTTACCCGAAAAGTTTACTTTTGGGTCTAAGGAGAAAAAATTGCAGAAGAAAAAGCCGTTCGACTCACCCTACTTGGGTTCAGCTTTTTTTTCTCCTTTGCTCGCTTTTCATTTCGATTTTCGGGCCCGTCGTTGCAAGGGTTCATCAAGTGCTTTGCATAATGCGGAGGGGGCGGGAGGAAAGAGGTAAGAGGTAAGAGGTAAGAGCCAGAGGTAGAGACACACCTTTACTCGTAAGATGTCAGAGTTATGGCGCAATCGAAAGGGGGAAATGAAGAAAGGAAGAGAAGAGAAAGTTGCATAAGTCGTTGGGTAAATTTCTTCCCCGTTTCCCTTCCACCTTCCAGCTTCGATTGAAATTCTATACGTCATTTCATTTATATGCCCAATTGAGGGCCGACTAGGAATATGATTGCAGTTGACAACGAGGATGTTGGTCGAGGCAATGAAATCGAAATCAAGAAAACAACTGTGACACCCCGCACGATGTGCTCGCAAAAGTAATTAGATTTCGAGGTTATTACACAAGCGCAGACGGGCGCACCAAATTGGGAGCACACATACTCCCCTCCCCCTCCCCTTTCCCTTTCCCTTTCTCCACCCCCAGCCCTGCCTCGCTCTCCTTGCTCCTTGTTGCTTGCCCCTTGGCTCGGCGCGTTTTTATTTTATATTTGGGCACGAAAATGTGTAACAAAGTTGAGCAGAGCAGGAGGAGGAGTGTGCGGGCAACGGTGACGTCGTCCAATCCATACTCTAGCTAGCTCGTCCCTTGCCTGCCCTCTGCGCCGCTATCGTCCCCTTGTCGTCGTCGTCGTCGTCGCCGGCAACAAATTAAATGTTGAAAATAATACAAAGATGTCCTTGCAGGCGGCGCTAACGATGCCAAGAAGAGCGCGAGGACGAGGGCGAGGGCGAGAGCTCAGTTTACGCTTTACGTGGCGGATTATGGAACAACATCAAGTCCCGTTGCGGGCATGGGTAGCCCAAGCCGGGCAGGAGCCAGGGCAGTGGGTGCCGCCGTCATGGCAACGGGGCGCAAAATCTTTGCGACCAAAGACACCACAAGTTGTTCAACCTTCCTCACACCACAGTCCACCACAGCACCCACCTACCCACACCACACCACTCCACTCCACTCTACTCCCCACATCCTAACACAGCCCAGCACACTTTGTTGTGATGAAGTTTGATGATGATGATGAGCAGCAGCAGCAGCGGCGTCTCTCCCCCGGTCTACCTCCTCACATTCTCTCTCCCTGTCTCTTTCCCGCCGGGGTGTTCCTAATCAAAAATAAATTTCGCTTTTGAGAACGCACAGAGAAAAAAAAAAAGGTACCCAATGTCACATTTTTCGTACGGAATTTTCATTTTGGGTCGGAAAATGTGTCTGATTTGCATTTGCATTTGGGCCTGGCAGGGCAGGAGAGGAAGGGGAAGGGGAAGGGGAAGGATCACCCTGGCATGGGGTACACGGCAATGTTTGCTGAAAAGGGTTTGGCAGTGAACGCGCGCGCTCTGAATTAGGATTAGAACACGAGGCGAGGAAGGCGAGAAGGACTCCAGGCAGCTCGTCAGGCCGCGAAAAGGGGTGACAAAGTGATTAAAAATTGAGGCAAGACATTGCGCTGTGTGCTTCGGGGGTTGAGTCTGCCACGGGATGCCTGACAGCAGCAGCAGCAGCAGCAGCAGCAGCACGAGCCGACTGAGCGAGGGATGGGGGCTAAGATGTACCAAGGTTTGTGCAGGTGAAATGGAGTCGGAGCTAACGACTCTATAAGGGTTGAACACGCTACACCCCTTTCTCGTTTCTGCTTATTTTAATTTCAGTTAATTGTGTTTTGCATTTAAGCAAAACATTCGAGTATTTGATGGAAATAACGTTAGAAAAGCGGTGAAAATTTCCTAAAACAAGATTCCTGTTTGCCGGCGAGAAGGGGGTGCGAGAGGGGGCAGGGTTGAGAGCCCAAGTCAGGGTGGCAACTGGCGAAAGGGTTGCAGTGCTGCGACGACGGATGTTTCCAAAGTTACTTTGAGTAGTTTCTGCTTGGTCATGAAACCGCGCTGAATAAAAGATAGCTTGAAATTTCTGCCAGGGGGGGAGGGGATAAAGAGTGGGGGCTAGGATTGGGGTTGGCGTTGGGGTTGGGGGTGGAGTCGTTGCCGAAACTGTGGGAAGATTATTTCTCAAAAGAGTTATAAAGTGAAGCGAACAGAGTTCCCGGATAGTTTTCGTGCTGAAAGTGAGCTAAGCAAAGCATAATGACGGCACTTTTTAATGGGTGGGTGTGTGTGTATGTGTGTGTGTGTGTGTGTGGGGTGGGGAGGAAAGTGAATTTCGAGAATATTGGAAAATGAAAGGAAGCGGCAAGCTAATTAATATGTAGAAATCATGTGGAATGCGTGTGGCATAAACGTTAGGGGTAAGTTTCTTTCTTTCTCGGTTTAGATTTTCCACAATTCTGTTACCTGTTTTAAGCCTTAACCTTCCCTCAATTATGGCTAGAATTATTCTATTATTTTCCTGCATGCTTAAAGACTTTCTATTTAATCTCAATTTCTTTTGATTTCCGCATCGGTTTCCATTCAAAAAATACAAAATAATTGAAACATTAAAACGCGTCCACGCGTTCTGTCACGCATTATAATATCTTGATAACGCACGCATTTATAGATCGATCATAAAAATCGCTGCCATATTTAAAGTTAATTGAAAATCAAGTTAATGCGTTTAATTGAATGAGCAGGAGATACGCATATGTCCAGTCCGAGCCCGAGCCCGCCGCTTGGGTTGTCAGCTAAAAACCCAAACACAGGAATGCAATGAAAACATTGCGAAAATGCGCTGGAAAAAAAAAAACCGAATAAAATAATATCAATACACACCGCAAGCACACACACACCTACGCACACACAGACATACATAATTACACACACACACACACACACACACGCAGCGGGCAGTCGCAATGAAAGGCTACGCAAGGTGGTTGGGCAGGCCGTAGAGGAAGGGGATCCCCATATGCATATTTATATGTGGAAAATTATATACAAACACAAACACAGGCACGTATGCACAAACAGAGACCCAACCCACGCACGCACACACACATTGGTCACACTTCGGTATGTGTATGTGTGTGTGAACGCATGTATAGAAAATCATAATGATGGCGATGCATCATCGTAGAACAAAGCAGACTGTGGCAGCGACACGCACACAATGTCAGGGATGCCGAGTGGCCCGCAAACCCTTACCCTCGTCCCCCCTTTTTCTTCTCTCTCTTCTCCCCCTTTGACTCTTTCCCCCTCTGTGACTTCTGCACTACTTTTGGGGCTGTTCCCATCAATGACTTGACCAGACAATCGATGCGGATGAGCTACGAATTGAAACTAGGGTTTCGGCTCTGCTTTTGCTGCCCCCTGGCCAAAGCGACACCTGCACACCTAAGCACACACGCACACTAGCACATCTACACACACACACACACGCACTGAGCTAAGCTCTAGCTAAAGCCAAGGAGTTAAGTTGCACCTTCGCAACGCTTGTCCCTTATAATTATTTCACAGCAGACAAGGACAGCCAGCTAGAGAGAGACAGAGACGGAGAAGCTGCTGGGTAGCTGCTCTTAAAAATGGGCAACTGTTCGGGCAGCTTCGTCTTGTTATAATTATTATTACGGCAGGCCGAAGTGCGTGTGTGTCCGCCCACGTCTTGGAGGCCTAAAAGTATGCAATGCTATCGATTTGCAGCGCACGTGTTGTCTCGCTCGCACGCACGCTCTTCTCTTATGGCAATTTTCATTTTTCTTAAGACGCATTTTGATTAAAATTTTGACCAACACCAACACGCACACACACATGGATACACACATGCTCTTTCTCTCGCACTTTGTTGACTCTGCGTGTGTGTGTGTGAGGTTTGAATGCATTTTTGGGTGGTTTTTTGGGGGGGAATTTTCGAAGTTTTTTGGGGCAGGGGAAATGTCTTAAGAAATTGCATTTTCTTGTTGCAACAACTCCGGCAGAGACGGACCCCGGCGGGGCGGGGCGGGGCGGAGGGGCTGCAGCGGTCAGTTTTATACATAAATGAGCAATTTACTTTGGCATTTGATGGCTGCTCTGCAGCTCAGATTAATTTATCGTATATAAATATACGATATATGCAGTTGGGTATATAGCATATTCCTGAGTTCATGTTTATTTATTTATGTGCCGTTTTTTGTATTTGCTGACATTTGCTATTGTTGTTGCTGTTGTTCGTATATGAAATTTTAATAATGCTTTATGGCTTTCTTAAATATCCATTGGAAGTTTGAGAAAGCGACAGAGACAGCGAGCCGAAGAGAGAGAGAGAGGGACAGCTTCGACTTGCGCGGGTTGCTTGTAAAGTTCAAAGGAATCAAAGTGTCCAAGGCGCGAAAAAGTAAGTAAATATTAAAATATTTCCAACTTAAATTCCTAATAAATTTCAAAATATTCCAAAATTTATAATTCATTACTGATTTAAGACATATTCCAAGCACAATATCAAATATACTTTAGATTAAATGCAAATAAAAAAATTAAATTAAAAGGAAAAAAAATAAACTCAATTTATAAATATTTGTACCCCCAAAAACAAATATAGAAAATTTAACTAAAATTACTGCTCATCTCTCGAAATATTTGCAGATCCAAATATAACCAAAATTTCTTGAAATAAACAAGTTTTTCTTTTGCCCTTAAATCCCTTTCATTCGTTATGCCCAGATTGCAATTTATATTGATCTTAATGCGACGAATTTATTTCTTTGCCTTGCAATTAAAACAAAACTTGAGCTTATAAAAATATTTTAGATGCTGCTCGAACTCGAACTATATTTCACACATGCACGCACACGCACACACACACTCCCACTCATACACACACACACTCCCAAACAAACCCCAAATGCCGAAACTTGGAGACCCGAAACAGAGACCTAAAACCTAAGCCACAACTTGATGCTGCACTTTCTTCGCCAATATAACTGTCTCGCTTGCACCTGCATAACGAGCATGTATCTCTGTCTGTGTGCGTGTGTGTGTGTGTGCGGGTGGGTCACTAATAAGAAATTTTCAAATTAAAGCTCTCTCGCTCTGGCAGCAGGCAGGCTAGCTCTTTCTAGAGAAAATGCAAAAATGTGCATTAGAAAAGCCCAAGAAAAGCCCCCCGAAAAGTTGAGTTGAGCTGCAGCTGCAGCGTGTCTGTGTGTGTCTGTGTGTGTGTATGTGAGAGAGCTGCACATGCGTCTGTCTGTGTGTGTGAGTGTGGTCAGCTTCTTAAAATGCAAGCACACACACACACACACAGCTGCACATGCCCAAAAATTCTTAGAGTAAAAGTAATGCAAGCCGAGCACATACAAAACTACTATGCATGTGTGTGTGTGTGCGTGTGTGTGCGTGTGTGAGTGTGTGTGTGTGCTTGTGGTTACACCCACATGCATATACTGCTGACGTACGAGGACTCTTTGGTCAGTTTTCTTGCAAGAAAATCTAATCAACACACACAGCAGGCCGAGTGCTTGGGGTGGGCGCACGTTACGTATACGCAACGTTGAACGAATGAAGTTTTGTGCATAATTCGTTTCTGCGGGGCATGGGGTAATTTCTCCCAAGGGGGTGACTCAACTCAAGGCAGACTATATACAAATGTGTGCGTGTGTGTGTGTGTTAGTTTATATGCGTGCGTATGTGAATGCTTTTAATTTGTGCAGGACACACAAACAAACAAAAGGCCACCTTACGTGCAGAATTTTCAAGAAAATTGAGCACACACACACACACGCATACACGCATACATGCACACATGTACACTTACTCGGTAGTCTGAGCAAATCTTGGGACATTTTGTGGGTCTGTAAATTGTGCTTGTATCTTATCTTTTTACTTGAAAGCCTCCACTTGCCCAGCTGGAAAGGATACGTAAGATCAAAGGCTGCCTCTGCCTGCCTGCCTGCCTGCCTGCCTGCCTGCCTGCCTGCCAAACTGACTGACTGGCTGGGAGAGAGAGAGTCGAGTTTCGGCTTCACGCATGCATAATCAATGCATTTCTTCCCAACCAAAAAGAGACAGAGCGACACGTGCGAGTGAAACAAAGTGGGCTGTGAACGAGACAGCCAACTGTAGGCAGAGTTGTAGTTGTAGTTGTAGTTGTAGTGGGCCATGCTCTAAATTAGTTGGAAAATATAATTCAAGCTCTTGGCAAATATGTTTGCATGCTTATTGCTTTGGCCCCTGAACCACACAATCGATTGAAATCTGAGCTGCAGATTGGCTGAGTGAGCGGGCATAGAGGGCAACGTTTTGACATTTGCCAACAGCAAAAATAATTACTCGAATAATTGCAGAGGTTTTTTTTTGCTGTCGATAAATTTAACAAATGCATAAGAGAAAAGGACGAACAATTGCAGTTCAATTGGCAGTAGAGGAAGAAATGAACAATGTCTGAGTGGAACATTAAGTTTGTATCTATTAACCTTTTACTATGTTTATGGCAAGTTCATAGGTTGTGTAATGTGTGAGATAATAGTTAAGAGAGGCTACAGTCTGCTTACTACAGATAACAAGTAAGAAAGGCTACCTTCGACACGACGAGGGTTTTATACCGAAAGGTTCTATGACAGCTAAACGATATATCTATCCGATTTTAATAAAATTTGCATAGCATTTAATGGACATACTTAAACATATGTATATCAGGAAAGTTTCATAGCGATATCTTGAAAAACGATAAAAGTTAGCGCGATAGCTTCAATGGCAGCTATACGATAAATCGGTCGAACTTTCATCAAATTTCAATAGTTCCACATACTCAGACATAGCTAGGAAAAGTTGCATAGCGTTATCTTAAAAAATAACTAAATTCGACCGATAGTTTCTTTAGCAGCTATACGATATATCGGGCCGATCCGGCTCATTCCGACTTATTTACAGCGTGCAGCAATAAGAAGCGTGTATACCAAGTTTCATTAAGATAGCTCTTAGGCTGAGAGACAAGTTTGCATTGCAACAGTTAGACGGATAGACAGACGGACAGTCTGACGGATATGGCTAGTTCGACTCCCCTATTGATGTTGATTAGGAGATGTCGGAGAAGTCTCTGCGTTGGAAACTTCAGCCCAAAATTAATATACCCTCTGCAAGGGTATAGGCAAAGTTTCAGCTCTTAAAATCGATTGCAATTTGATGTTATTTTAAATTAATAAGGCGGAGTTGGGCGTGGCATATTTTAGAAACAGTCTGGAGTGTCTACAAGTATTGTCACAAAGTTTCTTGGCTCTAGCTTTTCGAGTCTCTGAGATCTAGGCGTTCATACAGACAGAATGGTACCAGAAAGGAAGTAGACAAAAATGTAGTATAAATATAATTTCCTACTTATTAAACACACCTCAATTCCCACGCAGAATTATGAGTTACACTACTATTGCTTTCTCCCTCCCTCCTCTCTCCGCTCCATCTCTCTCTCCCTTTCTTGCAGTTCCCTCTCTTCGTAATCGAAGAATATTTCAACACATTGCGAAACCCTTTTCAATTTTCGGGAGCATCAATAAAAAGCAATTACAAAGCAATCAATCGCACAGATCTATTACAATAAATGCTCTACCGCAAAACAGTTATTGAGTGCCCCGCAGAAGATATGAGTAGCATGTAGTACACTCTCCCCTCCTCCCTCTCTCCCACAACATAAATGATAAATCAGAAATGCGATAGTCCTTTGTTATCGGGAAAGAAGAGCATAAAAACGTTTGGAGTACTTGAAAAGCGTGTGCCGAACAAGTAGAGAACATTTTTGTCAGTTTCTACTTTTTCTTTTCTCTCTACTTCCTTTTTGTATATTTTTTATTCGTCTGTCCGTTTTGTGTGCTCCAGTTTGCCCAATTGATTTCGCACAAGTCGTAAATTCCTTTTGGCCGCCACGTTTCACGTTTTAACTTTCGCTTGTTATTTTTCAGTTTCATTTGTTGCTTTGTTTTGAACGCGCGCGCGTACGTTCTCTATCCTACTCCCTCTCTCTCTCTCTCACTCTCTCTCGCGTTGTTGTTGTTGTTGTTGCTGTTTTGCATTTGTTTTATTTGTGAAAAGTGTTAAAAGTAAAAGGCGAAACTCTCATAATGTTATTCAAAGCGTGTAAATGTTTGCCTGCCTCCGCGCGCGTGTGTGTGTGTGTGCCTGCCTGTGTGTGTGTGTGAGGCAATACAATGAAAGGCTGCCATAGTTGAGCACACGACGCGAGCTGCTGCTGCCACTGCCTCTGCCTCTGCCTCCGTTTCGTGCTCTTGCTCTTGCGCTTGCTCTCGCCTCGCCTCGTGTTTGTTTATTTGCATTTCCGCTTGAGCTGCACGGACTCTCTGTGCGTGTGCGTGTGTGCGTGTGCGTGTGTGTGTGTGTGTGCGAGACTCAACAGGTTGTTGTCTCTGACTCGTCTGCTCTTGTTGCTCGCTGCTGCTGCTGCGCTGTCGACGCTCTGCCGCTGTCGCTGCCATTGTCATTGAGTATTTTTTGCCCGCTTTCTAGTTTGTCTTTTTTTATGCGCTCTCCGTATTTGTTGCTTCCAAATACTTTTGCCTTCCTTCTCTGCGCGCGTGTGTGTGTGTGTGTGTGTGTGTGCGTGCCTCAGCTTCGTCATCGACTACGTCATCATTGCCGCAATCATCATCATCATCATCATCAACAACAACATTGTCTGCCGGCATCTTCTTCTCTTTGCACTCTCACGGCTCACGACATGCCACGCTCTCAGCAGCTACGCCGACTGCGACTGCGACGCTGACGTTGACGTCGTCGCCATCGTTTTGTTTTGTTTGTGCGCCTTATTTGTTTATTTGTTTGCTTTGCGCCTTTTTTCTTTTTTCGGTTTTCGGTTTTCAGTTTTCGGTTTTTTGTTTTTGCTCTCCGCCTTTCTTCTTCCCTTCTTCGCGTGCAACTTCTGCACTTTTTTGCGTATAATTTCTTCGTTTGCTTTTTGCACTCAAGTTTTGCTCGCTCTCGCTCGCTCTCTCTCTCTCTCTCTCTTTCTCTCCCTCTCTGTTGCCACGTTCTCGCTCTCGTCTCCTGCTTCTCTCCTTCTCTTCTTCGTCGTCTTTTTAGCTGGTTGCAATGCAAAAAATATTTTCGCCAAGGACGTTAATTGTTTTGCTTCTATTTTTTATACAACTCGGTTTGCCGTGTGTGTGTGTGTGTGTGTGTGTGTGTGTGTGTGTGAGTGGAAGCAAGAGCGGAAGTATCAGTAAGTGTGTGTGCGACTGTTTGCTGTGTCTTTTTGACTTTTGTTTCTGCCTTGTTTATGCTCGCTTTTTTTATTGCCGCTTCAATTTGCGTGCACTTTGCGGTTCTCCTTGTTGTTGTTGTTGTTGTTGTTGTTGCTGTCGTGCGTGTCCTTGCCGTTTATTTTGATTTCTTTATTTCTCCGCTTTGCTCCACTCTCTCTGTCTCTCTTCCATCTCTCTGTCATAAGTGGCGTTTAATTTATCAATTTGTGTTTGCCAAGGGAATTCATTATGCGCCCCACTTGCCTGTCTTCCTCTATCTCTCCCTTTCTTCCTTTCTCTATCTCTTCCTCCCTCTCTCTCTCCCTTTACTTCTCTGCGTTTAGCATTGTGTCTGGCTTTAATCTGTTGTTTATTTGCCATCATCGACGTTGTTATTTTTATTGCTTCGCTCTCTTCTTCCTCTTCTTCTTCTTGTTGTTTGTTGTTGCTTTGTCATCATCGCATTTAACGGAAGTTCAATCGCTTGCAATGAATTTTGTTACGCTTTACTCCCTTTCTATGCCCCTTCTCGCACTTCCCTTCCCCTTGCTTATCTTCTTCGTGTAATTGAAGTCAAATTGCTTGTTAGCTTTGTTTTAGTTCGGAAGAGAAAGGAGAAGAAGCAACAGCTGAAAGACCTTCTATGTGTCAGGAATGGAGCTGCATATTTTCTAAAATTTCTAGAATTAGAAATGGGAATTATTTTCTCACTTTTGTGTATATAGTTTTAAGATTTACCCTCAAGCCTTTTTAATCCAATTAGAGCCTAACCATTTCAGCACAAACATGTTTGAATTTCACCTAAGATTACTGTTGGAATTTCCTCAAAATAGTTTCTATTTGCATTATATATCTACATAATAATAGATTATGATGAAAAATTAATATGTTTGGTTATAAATTTAGGAAATAAAGCAATTTATACAGACATCACTTTCAAATATCCCCCTTATTCCTATTAGAGACGCCTTCACTTCTTTCTGATTTCTTTCCACAAATCTCTCTCCCCCTCTCCCATGCGCAAAGTCCTAACAAATGGTCAAACACTTGGGGGATCC
This sequence comes from Zaprionus ghesquierei, assembly GCA_018904095.1. NCBI lineage: Eukaryota > Metazoa > Arthropoda > Insecta > Diptera > Drosophilidae > Zaprionus > Zaprionus ghesquierei. Next base: position 5,646,879 of record JAEIGP010000806.1, on the reverse strand, counting down.
CCCAAGTTAAGAGCGTGATAACTTCAATGTAAATCCCTGCAGCGAGTGGCTCATAGAATCGGGTGAGTAATTAAAACGCGACTTGCTAAAAAGCCAAAATAAGTAATTGCCACCTTGTTCTGCAACTTTGAGAGCTCATCGCCAATGTGAAGAATGCGAGGGAGAATGTCCACTCCAAGACGAGGAGGAGAGCAAAAAAAAGCGAAAAAGGAACGCACCAAATTGACAAATTAAAAGCAAGTGAAAATTTCACTCAAGCCTCGCAAAGAGTGGAAAAAATGAAGGACAGTTATCTAAAAAAAAGGGAAACAGGGCAGACAATTAAGCAAAGGGAAAAGGGGAAAATAAGGAAAAGAGAAAAAAATACCTAGAGCAAGACAGGCTCAACAATTAGAAAGAAAAAAGGGGTAACCAAAGAGAGAGAGGGAGGAAGAGAGTCAGGATGGAGACGGATCCCTTTGAAACTGCTGCGTACAATCGACAAGTCAGCGACGTAAGGGAGAAAGGGGGCCGGGGATATTTGTAACTTTCGGGGCGCGCAATTATGATTATGGGTGCGTTGGGTAACCCCTCCCCCTCTTGCTGCCTCGGCTCGCCAACCCCCCTGCTAAGTCCTCTTTAATTGTTTTTTTTTTTTTTCTGTGCGTCCATTTCGCTGTTTTTCCTTTCGTCTCGTTTGAGGGATGTTGCCTGGACGGAAATTCATTAGAGCGTTCAGTAGCCAAGGGGAAGGCTGAGCATGTCAAACAGTTTTCCAAGACGTTTTCTTGGCTTTTTCTTCGCAAAAATTGCAATTTTTGCCCAACCTCTTCACCGCCCGCCTTCACCCCTCCCGCACACAGGACTGTCGAGTCGACAATTGTCTCTGTCGGGCGTCCATTTAGGGGGGGTTTGGGTACGCAGGGAGTGGAGGAGGGGGCAAAAGGGCTTCGCTTCGCTGTGGAGCGCAGTGCGATAAAAAATAAGGACCGCCAGCCCGGCGAGCAAACATAAAAATGCGTACTTGCCTTCAGAAGTTGTGGCCTGAAGGGCGAAGGGACGGGAGGGAGAGTTGGGCGTGGACGGACAGGCACCTAAAACAGAAAGTAATCAACCCACACACACACACACACACAGACAGAGGCGGAGGAGGAGGAGGAGGAGTGGGAGGCAAAGGACAGACAGCGCGAGAGCCCAGTGCAACTCCACTTTAGTCGCCCCCCCTACTCCCTCCCCTGCCTTGCTCTTTTCCGCCTCCCTCAACTCTCGACTCATTTGCACAAAACACACCCACAACTTGGCAGCAGGAGGAACTTTTCTGCTTTTCTGCTTTTCCCTTCGTGTGTTTTTTTTACTTTCATCATTTCTGTTTTCTACGTTTTCATATTGGAGCATTGAGTGTGCTAAGGCAAGGGAGGGGGGAGGGGGAAGTAGCAGAGGGGGGTAAGTGCTGGGAGAGGGTAGTGTAACGTCGCTGGCATTGGGGTTCGTTGCGGGTATTGTTCTTGTGCCGCCATGAAAATTAATGAAGAAGTACCCTAGCCCAATGCTACCAACGGACCTAAAAAGTCTCTAGCTTCCCCTCCGTCTGCCCCATCTACAACTGGGCCCCCCCCTTGACAGGCGTGCCCAGGCGCCGAGAATTCGTAGAAAAAGTAGCAACACCCCAAAGCCCCATTTGTCGTCCTTCTAAGGGTGCGTGCCAAAGTCGCGTCCAACTCCTCCTCCCACTGCGACTACGTCCCTTGGTCACCCGTTTTTGACTGCCCCATTACCAAGTCCCACATTTATTTGCCATGTCTGTTTTCGAGCACAAAAGTCAGCGTGGAGTCGGGCAAGTAGAGAAGAAGGGAAGAGGCAGCTCCAAGGGGTTCTATTGAGACTCATTATGGAACATATTGTTCACGTTATATGAAAAAGGAATTCGATTAATTGAAAGTTAAGTACAAATTGAGACGTTCTTGAGTTAAGTGTGGATACCTTAAGAGATCTTAAATATACATATATTATGGGTAAGGTAAGGTTTGGAAACCCCAGGGAAACCTGCAGTTTTTTAAGCGATTATTTTAAGAAACCAATTTTGGAAAAAGGTTGATTCAATATTTGATATATGTGAGGGTCTTTATAACATGGAGGCAATAATGGGTTTGGAATCTCAAGAAGAAGACGAAGAAGAAGAATAGACATGATAAGGTACTTTATGATATTATATCATATTGAACATTAAAAGAAGTCAGATATAAATTAAAGTGATAGAAAATATCCATAACTTGCTGCACGATGGGCCTAGGAAATTCATTGAGAAAAACGAAGAAAGGAGGCGTGGCCCAAATTCAAAAGAAGCTTTGAGACACTGCAATGCACACAAGTCTTGCCACAATAATTGGTAAATTTGACTCATATAGTCTTCGAGATCACACGGACAGATGGACCTGACTCTATTGATGCAGTTGATCAAGAACATAAACCCTCTGTAGTGTTGGAAATACCAGCTTCTCCCTCTATCATACATTTCGATTGGCACAAAGTTGCAATACCCCTACCTGCTCTATAAGAAGCGGATATGAATACCCTCGATTCTAATTAATACAACCATACTAGAGAGAGACTACCGGATAACCTTTTAATCACATTCGTTACTCAAGTACAATCACAATCATTGTCTTTTTCCCATTATTTCAAACCGTTTTTTGCTCACTTTTGAGTTCTATTAAAGTGAGTGTACTCGCTTAAGTGCATATTGAATACAATTTAATTTCTACTCATGAAAAAAAGGTGCCACATATAGTAACTGGACGGAGCTAAAGACAATGTCCATAAAGGAGAAGAGGACAAAATGGCAAATGTGGCAAGGCAAAAGGCACAAAACAAAAGGCGATGCTTAAAACGAGAAGCGATTTGAGCAAACAAACGGCACACTGGGTAAGCCAAACCCGGCGGGGAGTAGACGGAACCGGTGCAAAAACGGAACATAAGTGGGTGTGCAGCTGTGTGTGTGCGTGTGCGACTATGTGTGTGTTTGTGCATGTGTGAAACTGTCCACGTTTAGAGGTGCCCGGCTGGCTTCCGTTTGGCGTTCGCTCTGTGTTTGCTGCCCTTTTTTTTCGGCTGAAACACTCGTGCAACGGTCGCTAGGTGGCGCCAGACGAGACGCGACAGTCAACAGCAGAGGCAGGGAGCGCAGGGGCGGAAGCAAACAGAGCAGAAGCAAGAGCAGAGTAGGGGCAGGAGGAGGTGGCACATTGCCGACGGCGATGGCGACGCCTTTGCTTTTAGCTTGATTGCCAAGCCTAGTTAACTATAAAGTTTTATAACTTTGGCCAGCTCAGCTACCTAGCAGGCAGCCCCATTCCCTACACCCACCCAGACACGCACACACACACAGAGCGACGATAGCGATAGCGACAGCGACACCTACACCGGAGCCGGCAAGCGTTAAAATCGTTTGGTTTATTACACGCGCCAAGTGAAGTCGAGTCAGAAACCCTACCCCGCACCCCCGCTCCCTTTGCACTGTGTGCTTGCTTCGACGTTACTCGACCCTTTTAAAAAGTCGTCAATACTCTTGGATTGCCCCCTGTCCCCTCTGCCGTGGCCTCTGGCTGAGTCGTGCAACGGCCTCTGAACTTTTGCAGGCCGCCGCTTGCCCAGCCCAGCCCAGCCCGGCCGAAGGACGAGACGCAGCCGACCGGCCCAGCGACCTGTGCCGGCGTCTATCAAATTCCAATTTCGGTCCCTTTTTTTGCAGTTTGTTGTTGCTGTTGTTGTTGCCGCTCTGCTCCGGCGGCATTCAAAGTTTATGGCGTCTTTTTAGCGTAAATCCTGCACTGACTGGGTGAGGGTAGCCTGTTCCCTCCTCCCCTGCCCCACTTCCACACTTTAGCTGCCACTGGACCGTAACCCCCCAGCCTCAACCCCGAACCTGCTCTAATCACAGAGACAACATCTTTACTTTTTTTGCGAGTAAGACAGAGAGAGGGAGCGGGAGAGGGAGAGGAGGGAGCAAGGGCGAGCCCATCTAAAACGAACCGAAAGTGTAATACGTTTTTATTTTTGTCGCTCATCATAATACGCACTGTAGCTGCTGTTGTTGTTGTTGTTGTTGTTGTTGTTGTGAATCCCTGAAAGCGCTATTTTATTTTCATTTGTTTGATTTTTATGGCAAGTCTGGGCGAGTCTATTGTGACGCTGGCAAGAGCGGAACTAACGGTATGAAAGTTCTATTGCGCTTGGCGGCAATTTTATGTTTTCCATAGAACTTTGTGACTTTTGAAGTTTGAAAAATATTTTGAAAAATTTTTAAAATTATTTTCGCTTATTTTTTAATATTTACAAAATATTTTATTTCTTATTTATTGTTTATGATATATTTTTTTTATATATTTAAAAATTATTCTCCGTTTTTGTCTGCCCAGCAATGTAAGCGTATTAAAGTTGCCATTTCAAATACTTTGGCTACTAATTTATACATACACATATTTATATATATTGATATATATATTTGTATGTGTGTGTGTGTTTTAAACACTTTTTTTTTTGCTCTCGCCCGCTCGCAAAGGCTTTGTGAGGCAGTTGGCTTTGTTGTGATGTCCGCCAGTTCAATCATTGCCTTTTATTTGCGCCAGAAATTTGTATAAATATTTATTTTCTATATACCGTGTACACACACACACACACATGCAGGCAAATATATATATTTATAAATGTGTCTATCAACACTTTTTATGTGCCATAGTTTTTGCATTGGTTTCCAAGCAATTTTAATGTGTCAACAGCAAAGCGAGCGGGGAATAAACAATACGCAGCGACTATCAGTAGATTAAGCGGGGTTTTTCGCTGGGCACCTTTATGAATCGAGAGAATTCCAAAGAAGCTCAAAATTATCAGAGAACTTATAGTATAGAAACATATACATATATGTACATATGTCTTGTTTCGGTTAGATTAAAGAAACGTAGAAAAAAAAACGGCGATAACCTTAGGCAAAGTGTAGAGATTTGCTGGGTATTTGGTCAAGTTGAGCGTAGAATTCCGCAAAACATGCATATTTAGATGCTGCACACTCGGAGCTGAGCTCAGTTTATTCTAGACTATACGAGTACGTAGAACGAAACATAATGAAGGAACTTAAGCTTGTGCTGAGTTTAATGTGGCTCAGCCTGTTGGGGTTCGAGGTAGGTCAGGTTGACAGGGTCTTCTCTATAAACTGAACTGATCTAACTTAATCTTCCTCTTTCCCCAGCTCGCTAGTGCAACCTATGACAGCAACAGAGCCAGCGTGGAGTTAACCCAACAAGCGGTGCAACTAGGCCTGGAGCCGGCAATATTCAGTGAGCTGTGGCAGAACAAGAAACCCGTGATCGTCAGCAAGCCCAATGCACAGGGTCAACTGGTGCAGACCACTTACAGCCTGTCCCCCGATGGTCGACAAATACTGGCCAAGGAAGAGGCCTTTGTGGAGCCCAACAGCAGCAGCAGCAGCACAACCACAACTAGCACCACACCCAATCCGCCTGCAGCTGCTGCTGCGAATCCACACTCTGATTGGGAATACCTGCCCAACAGCGTATTGAGTGTGAATCGGCCAAGTTTCAACTCGTTTGGCAGCAATTGGCCCAGCTTTGGAACTGCTTTCCCTGGCCGTAGTCCCGACTGGCCACGCTTTGATTTTCCCGCTGGAGTAACGCCGGAAGAGTCTACCAAAACGGAACTAGACGATCAGGGACGCACTGTGACAACAACTACAAAAATCTATAGGACACCCTTGTTTAAGGACCAAGCAGCGGGAGGTTTGCTGCCAAATTGGCCAAAATTCAATTTTCCCACAGACATAACGCCACAAGTTTATCGCAAGACAGAGACAGACGATCAGGGACGCACTGTGACAACCACATTGAGAAGTTACAGCGGCACAGTGCCCGTCAATTGGTTGTCATCAGGCAATGGTATTGGAACTGGATTCGGCGATTTGCCAGTGTCCTGGCAGAATAGACCAAGCATTCCGGATGCACAGCTGCCCAGTTGGTTTGGAACCGAACAGCAGCCACAACCGCAGCCACAGCCACAGCCACAGCCACAGCCTCAACCCATTCCAATACCTCAACCTCTACCGGTGCGTCCCACCTCGAGGCTACCACTACGCCCGACACTGCCGTCAACTCGCCCCACTCTGCTGCCTACGCTGCCAACGGATGAGTTCGAAGCACCTTTACCGACTGTAGCTCCAAAGAATACCGGAGGATTGCCGTCGCTGGAAGTGCCATCCACAACGCCGCTGCCCTCGCTGGAAGAGTTCCTCAAGCAGTCGACGCCAAGAACTGTGGAGACAATCAATGTGGATGATTTGCCTGTCTTCCGCAGCGCCAATGAGTTGCCCGGCGAATCCGTTGCTACCAAAGTGACCAGAGTCAGTGGAACCTACAACGGTGCCACAGCGCCTAAGACATCGGAGCTGCAGCCATCGTTACAGGACTTACTCGCACGTGGTGGCATCACCGATGCGGATATACAGGATGCACAGGTCCGCGGCGAAGACGTAGTACGCACACGCACCCTGCCCGATGGACATATTATTCGGACGACTGTACGGATTAACAGCAGACCCGTCGCCATTCCTCAGCCACTGCCGGCAGCACCAACTGCCTCCGCTGCACCTTATGTGCCTGCTTTCGCTGCGCCGTCACCACCGCCAGCAGCAGCAGGAACAGCAGCCCGAGCCCAGCCGGACAAAACAATTGACAACTATCTATCGCAAGTGAATCTCTCGCCGGAAGACATACTCGCCCAGAACGGAGAAGTTGTCAGAACAATTGTCGACAAAGACGGACGCGTGTTAAGCGCCAGGTTTGTGCTGAGCACCGTCAAGGGGGAGGAACAGGGTCAAGGTCAGGCTTAGGGCCAGACGCAGCCGCAACCCGGCAAAAGAGATGCTACTACAAGCGACTACATCATGTTATGTTTAGTATAGACGCATTTTTTTTTGTTTAACAAATAAATACAATCATCAATCGAAGCTTATCAGCGTTTGAACTGAGCGGAAGGTCAGAATAATACTTTGAGCGTAGAAAATCATTGTCAATTTATAGAGTGTGTAATGAAATTAAATATTTATAAATATGTAAAGGTCTGCATGTATTATTAAATTGTTTGAAAATAAGTCAAGTTATTTAAATGACTAACTGTAACCCGTTTAAAATATACGGTTCATTCTAGTCAATCCAGCAATATGAATTGTTTGCAACGTAAAAGTCTTGCGCAACGCGTGCCATTTTTTTGTTGCCTACTTTCGAGCGCAAATCATAAATGGGTGTGGTTTGGGTCTTTAATAAATGCATACACTAAGTAGTTCACTTCTTATACTTATAAACAGACGCTTAGCTTAGTCACTTACCTTTTCGCTGCAATAACAAGCCAAAGAATAATTAACTACAAAGCGTTTTCGAGCGAGCTACGCATATTATTTTCAAATAAGCATTCTAATTTATTACGCGCACACATTCACTTTGCATTGCAAAGAAAATATGCGAATTATGTATTTAAAAAGGGGTACATGTTTTTTTGCTGGTTTACTAATTTATTACAACAATTTTTGGCTTGCGCTAATAACTGAGCTGGAAATAACAAAAAAAAAAGAAAGGGAAAAAATGAAAGGAAAATAATATAAAATAATATGCAATTCAACAAAAATAACATTAAAATATGTAAATAATACGAAATAATAATACAACAAAAGCATTGCATTAAGCATGTTTACAGCATTATTAAAGTGAAAACATAAATTGCAGCAAGTAATTCAAGCATTAAGAGATCAAAAATCATTGACTAAAAAAAAAAATGCTAAAAGCTAATAGAAATTCAATTTGAATTTCAAAGGAATAAAAAACTATTGTAAAATTTTGTCTGTTGGTTTGGCCGAAATGAATTGTGGTTGTTGTTGTTGTTGGAGTTGGAGTTCAAGTTGATTGCTGTTGTTGTTGTTCTTGTTTTCAGGGGTTTCTTGTAGTTCAGGCAGAGTTCTCAATAACTCTCGATTACATTGCGATAGGTGCGTTAGAATTATAAGCCAAGCATGTCAGAGAAAAGAGAAACTAAATTAGTAATAAATTTGTTGTTGTTCCACAATGAATTTTGAAATAACATGTTTTGCTTAAATATATAGAAATATTTGTAAAAATATTAGCATAAAAGAGTGTATAAAAAAGCGTGGAAAAAAAACGCCAACTTCGGCTAGCCGAAGTTCTTTTACCCTTGCAGAAATCGAATAGAGCTCAATTTGGCAATAAATCAAATGCGATTTAAGGTATTTGGTATATTTCAAATGAAATAGCTGCAACAACCTCTGCAAGGGTATATAAATAAACGCATAACGGGACAATACGAAAAAAACACAGAGCTGCAGGCGTTCAACTAATTAAAAAGCATTGCCTACAAATACCTTAACAAAACAGAAAAAAAAAACACACACACACTTCGCGCTCTTTTGCAAATAACAACAAAGCAATGCGAATAAAAGTATGTAGATAAAAAATATTAAAACATTACAAAAGGCATAAATATTTAAAAATTTGTTTGCATATTTATTTTGCTTGATTTTGCGTTCATTGATTGCATTGTGCTAAAACGCAACAAAAAATGTGTTTTTTTTTTTTTTTTTTTTTATTTTGTATTTTGTCTTTGGGTTTAGTTATTAATAAATGTTCATAAAGGGCCGACGGCATAAAAATTTAATAAAAACGTGTCAAATATAATGTAGAATGGAATAAAATTTTCAATTGAATTTTGTGTAGAACAAAACCCTGTAAATGTATGTGCAATTGTTGTTAGCTGGTAACAAAGCGATTGTTAATACTATAATTTTCATAGTAAACAATTGAGAGAATTGCTAATGCGGCATGGAAAGGGAAACTTACATTTACTAGTAATAATAAATAAATCATAAATGATATCGAGTGTTTTATATTTTCCTTTTTTGGGAGATCAAATGTATTTGTGTAGTGAAAATGTGGTTGTGAAAATGTTTTTGCAGAAATAACTTATGCTAATTGGGTTATTGAATGATGTGATGAGGATAAAAATCAATTAATATAGATTGCCTTGATACACCTTTCAGTTGCAACCTTTAAACTGGCTGTAACCCCATTTCAAAGCAGCTCAAAAGGTTAAATGCGGCAAGAGCTTGAATTGCAAAAAAACTGTAGCATACTTTTGAGTGCTTCTTAAAATCTAAATAAAAATGTGGACGATGGACGGGTAATCCAATTATATAATAATCCAACTTATAGAGTAAATATAAAAACTGTAATACTTTGTGCATCCTTCTTAGCCAACTATAGGGAGTATTTAAAGTCTTTACTCACCAGGTTATCGAAGCGCAAGGCGTCCTCGTCGCTTAGTCCCATGCTGCGTGTTAGCTGCAAATAGGTCGACGTGATTGGCTTCAGTTGCTCCAAATCGAGCGGCGGCAGCGGCGGCATGGTGCGCTGCTCACCGGCAGCCGTGCCACGCAGCTGCAGCTGAGGAATGCGCAGATCTGTTAACGGCTTGGGTGGACTGGGCAACTCCAGCTTGAGCGGAGCGATGGGAGCCACAGGCGTGGATGTCGAAGCGGGCTGTCCATTGCGGGAGCTAGAAAACGAAAGCTTCGTTAGATTGATGGGCGTATGTGGTGGTGCCTGAGAGCCCGAAGGCGTGGCCGACGAGGCGATCGGTGAGCGTGCAAGAGTTGTTGTTGTTGCGCTCTCGGGGGAGCGTTTCAGTTGCTGCAAAGCGGACATCGATGGAGCCGGCGAAGTTGTCTTGGGAGGAGACAACAACTTTGGCTCTGTCTGCTTCTTGTTGTCACTGGCTGTCTTGGTTGTCGTTGTGGCTGTGCTTGTTGCTGTAGTTGTAGCTGTGGTGCTGGTGGTGGTGCTTGGAAAGCTGAGACTCTGCAACAGGCTGCTGCCGTAGAGGGGCGGCGCTAAAACCGGTTGACTCAGCATCGAGCCGCCGGCATAGAAGCGCCTCATGAAGTCGTAGTAGCGCACAAGATTATCGCGCGACTTCAGCAGCTGCATATCAATGTTCTGGAGCTGAGTGGGATCGGCTAGAGGATTCGGTGTAGGAATCAAAGATGTTTCGGGCGGACTAAGCGGACGCTGCAACTGAGGCTTGACTCGTATCTTGGGCACGCTCACGGGCGTCACCTCGCCAGCTGCTTCGGCCTCGGCTATGGCCGAGTGCGTTGTGGGTGGGGAACTAGGGGTCTGGGTCTGGGTCTGGGGTGGAGCAGCAATGGCATCCAACTGAGTGGCACTGCTGCTGCTGGCCACAGTGCCGATGGCAGCCAATGGTGCATGTGCCTTGAGATCGGCACTCGAATGACGTCGTCGCTTGGCCGTCGGTCCCGCCTCCAGAGAGCTTTCCGTATGCGACGAATAGTTCATGTACGTCTCCAACTCTGACGAACTCTCATTGCCCGCCAGCTCGGCCTCCTTGCAGCCAGCGGCGGGCGATGAGGGTCGCAGATTCTTCTTGCACTCGGGGCAAATGGTCAGAAAGCGTGTGACTGCCTCGCGGGGCAGAAATGCATAGGTTTCGGTGATCTAAAGGGAGAAGCAAAGTAAATGATGTGTTAAATGAGTCAACTTATATGTATAACGATTTCCTTTCTGGCTCATACGCTACACTCACAATGCGATAGGTGCGCTTCTGTCCCGCATGCATGCCACTGCGTCCGCCCAGCTCCATGTGCACGTTGTAGATGATGTCAAAGAACTCCTCCACGCAGGCTACCTTGCGGTAGATGCGACGACCGAAGTCTTTGCTGGCAGAAGCAGCAAACAGATCGACGGCGCCAGGATTGTCAGAGAGCACCGCCGTAGTGGGCAGCGGCTGCAGACGCCGTCGACTGCCTGGTGCCTCCTCAAAGCCATCGGGTCGTTTGGTGGTGAAGCCTAAAAGAGATAAACTCCAGCTTAGTCAAGTTGGAGGCACCTCCAACTGTCTCGAACTCACCCTTTGTCTTCACCCAAAAGCGAAACTTGGAGCTATCGGGGCGACTGTGCTCCTTGCCCTCGAGTGCCTTGAGGATGCGCGCCTTCTTGCGCAACGTTATCGTCTTGGTCTTTGCCTGATCTCCATAGGTCTTCAAAGCCCACGGCTGGAACAACTCGTAGATCACTTCACGCACACTCGCCAATTTGCCAGGCGGCGCACAATCAACAACCAAGACGGGTTGTTCCAGCTCATCCACATCCGCATCGTAGGCAGCCTCTGCCTCACCCAGCTCAGGTTCACCCACTGTCACCGGAGAACTCTCCTCGCGTTCCTCTATGGCATAAAGCTTGCGCTTTTGGCCACAACTCTCTGCGGGCACTGAGGAAGCTTCTCCCGGGTTATCCAGAGCCTGAGCGAACTCGAGGCTGCGCTTGCGATTACCATTGGACTGCTCCATGGGAATATGAATGAAGAGGCTCAGAAAAAAAAAAAAAACTAACTCGATTTAAACCACAATTTCGATCAAGGCAAAGTCCAAGCGATAAACGTGTGCATTGATTCAAGTGCGAAATTTTGATGAGGATTTTCTGTAAAATTTTCTACAAGGCTTTGCTGTGCTGGAATCAATTCTTCGTTTTGTGGGATTTCATGGACTGGGATAGCTGCGAAGTAGAGGGAGCAAACATCACTTTCGTTATTGCAATTTCAATAATTTTTTTCAGCATGAAATTCTTTCAGAATTTATTGAAATTAATGCAAACATTTTTTCACATCACTTTGCTGCGTTTGCCACCTACATTTAATTTCTCTCGTTTTTTTTTTTTTTGCACTTTAAACACAATGAAAAAAGTTTAACAAAAATGCGTAACAAAAACAAAAGTTGTAAATTTTTTTCAACAATTTAAAAAAAAAAATGATAGAGAAATCCCCACATTAACGAAAAACAAATGGGAGAATTTCAACACAACAAACAAAGCCTGGAATAACAAAAGTTGCGAACGCGACGCGACCGAAATGAAAGTTCAAACTCAACTGATCGACTTGGCTGCGGCCGAGCATCGGCCAAGGATCGCCAAGGATCGCCAAGGATGCTGATGCTGATGCTGATGCTGAGGTCCAGTCGAAGACAGGCTGGGCCAGATGCAAACCAGTTTGCTTGACCGGTCATCTTGGCTGAACTTTGCATGTCAAGTTAATGAAGGACACAGACAGTTGCCCAAAAAAGGGGTAGCTGCACACAGAGATAGAAACGAAGAGTGAGAGACAGAGACAGAGACAGAGAGAAGGCGACGCACACGGAGATAGTCATGTGCCTACCTCAATAATTGCGCAATTGTTAAGTGAGCGAGCCAACCCAGCGCAGGCTGTGCCAGTTCTTTGTGCTTTGTACTCAAGAAATAGAACAGAAAAAGAACAAAAACTGCTCTCCCCATCTCTTTCTGTTCCTCTCTGTCTCTACTGGGAAACTACCCCTTAGACAGCAGCGCGTATTTTGCATTTTCATAGCATACTTTTCGGCGGCGAGAGTTTCTTTTAAAATGTTTTGCGCTCACTTTTTCTCCCCCTCACATGTTGTAGCACGTTCTCCCTCTCCTCCCACTCGCTGCCGCCTGTTGCGCCTTCTTTGCATTGTTTGCGCTGGTTTTGTTTTGCTTTTGGCTTTGGCTTTGACTTTGACTCTTGTTTGCCTTGGCAGCGTGTTAGATGCGGCGCCGCAATAAATATGATAAGCTAGAAATGTAAGCAAGAAAAAGTGTGGAAGAAGTTTCACTTCTTCACTTCGATAGTTCACTCGAACAATTCCCCAACTGAGCATCAACAAATTGGCTAAGCTTCGACAACAATTTCTTGCGACACACAAAAGTATGCAACAGTTTTTTGTTCGCCGCGCACTTGCCTGCCTGCCTGCCCGCCTTGACTGGGACTGGGACTGATGCGTGTGCTAGGGGTGAGTTGCGGTTCCTTCTTTTATGTCTTTAAGGGTTAGCGACTTCTTTTGTTTTCTTCTTTATGTGTCGCTATTTGATTTCAAGTAATCGCGTCCTCTGATTGGTCGCCAACAGTGTCCCAGTCCCGACACTGTGTCAGCGAACGGGAAGTTCCCTCTGCATCCTAAGCTCGCTCTGTTTATGTGACTTCTGTCTGCAGCTCAGCATCTGCGTTCATCAAGTTCAACTTAATTGCTGGCTAGGTTTCTACTGAAAAACTGGATCTTTTTGCATTAGAATTATTCAGTTTCTGCCGCCAAAACGTAGCCAGCATCGAGGAACAGTTGCTGAAGTCATTGAGATTTGACCGGTTTTTGTAACGTTTTTCCTTGAAATATTTGTAGAAAAAATCTGACAGTTATTTGTGTAACGTACATTGCAGATGGCTGCAAATGTCCCGCAGCGGTCAGCAATTAGGCGGGAAGTGCATGGAGTAGGTCATAGGTATTCCAAAAGAGAAGAAGAAGTCGGAAACTCAAGAGTCAAGTCAGGAATGCAAAAGTAAGTTAACCTCTACAGCAACTTCTTAAAAAGTTAATAAACAGAAATTAAATTACATTTTTTGTTAGTTTTTTCTAGACTTTTAATATCCTTGTAAGAAAAGCTCCCAAGCCCTAACATAGTATCTTATCGTATCGAATCTCAGCCAAACTCACCGTCAACAGAGCAACTGGCCCTTTTATTTCAGATCTACCTAAATTTCTCTTAGCTTTTACAATATTCGCTGTTTATACGCGCTACTCATAGAGTAGAAGGGTATTATAACTTTGTTCAAACCGAAAATGTATGTCATAGCCAGAAGGAGACATCTCCGATCCCATAAAGTGTATATATTCAAGCTCAGGATCAACAGCCGAGTCGAAAATCTAGATCTCAGTTATTATAAGAGCCAGGACATACAAATTTGGTGTCAATATGTGTTATTATTGCGCACTGATCAATTTTATATTGGATTTTGGCCACGCCCCCTTCCGTCCATGGCCTTTCGCAGTCAAAATATGACTGTAGCCTTTCTTTATTGTTTTGCAAATAATTTTGATGTACGAGTAGCTGGGTAGCAGGTATATAACAGTCGAGCACACTCGACTGTAGCTTTCTTCGTTGTTTTTTTTTTATAATCCCCTCAAAATTCGTTGACTGATTTGCCATATGCACTGTCCGAGCCGACATCCTCGGGCATCCACACAGAGCAGCTCATTAGGGACATTAGGGACTGCAGCTCATCGTTTATGCATTGAAATTTGCAGTCACTTGTGAAAAAATCAATGCATGTCTGAGTAATCGATGCCATCGTCTAATGGAATAGCTAAGCTAATAGGGCCAATACTGGTGGGGGGCCAGCGAAATGGAGACTCAGCCGTAGGTGGAGACAAGGCTGATTGGCTAAGTGATGGACGGAACTGAAAGCAGGCGCAGCGTCTTGCGAGTTGGAGGACAATTAGTGCAGCGAGTGGGACAACAAACAATGCTGGAACTGCAGTTTGGGCTTTTGGCCATTTGTTGAGCTAATGTTTGGCAACAAAGTCTTGGCATTTGGTTAGCAATTAGCCAAACTACTGGCCAACTGCTGGCCAAACAGCATGAATAAATCGCAGGACGATGCTCAACTGGTTATGCGAAGGATGCACAGCATCGTGAGCATCTGCAGCAGGACATAAACAAGTTTTGCACGACGACGATTGAAACTTTCTCACGCTCTCTCAGCATCCGTGGCAGGACATGAAACTTTTATAAGAAAAAAATCTGCTGAACTTTCACATCAAAATTTCAACAGATTTCAGCCCAGAAGAATCCGTAAAGGGCCGGTTTTTTTTCCAAACTGGACACAGCATCAGAAGCAACGGATAACGGGCAACTGCGAAGACGTTGAACTTTGACACGCATCCCGGCCAAGATGCAACCCCTTTGGTCAACCAGTTTCCACAGTGTTCCAACTGAGTTCCGCCGCTGGTCAGTCTAGCTCGGCTCTGGCACGACGATGGCTCGACTTCTTGGGGTGGTTTGCTCTAGAGATGCTGTCGCTGTCCTTTTTAGATTCGCAATCTTCATCAGGCCCGCATGCTCTCTTGGACAGCCTCTGCTGCTCAATGGGTTTTTATTCTTCTCATATTTTCGGCAGATAATGTCCAGTTTGTTGTGCACTTCCCGTTCCCCCTCTGTGTGTGTGTATGCGTGTGTGTGTGTGAAAAAAAGCCCCGTATACCATTTCAATGTTTGGCTGATCTCTTGTCTATGTTGTTGCTGTTGTTGTTTATAATGATGCTGTGTGCCAAAGGACACCAATAAAAAGTCTTCACTTCTTGCAGCGAGTGGAACCAGTTTCGTTTTGATGGCCTGATCGGGTCATTAATTTTCTTGATTTTTCTTGTGATTTTTTAGCGAGAAAAATCTTGGTCAATTTTTTAGTTTTTTTTGAATAAATATTGAAGAATATATTATATTTATCTAGTTTGTTAAGGGAACGTTATGATTATGTTTAGACCATGGATTAAAAAAAAAATTCATGGTCTATTGTGTTTGTCGAAATGTGCATAACAGGCAGAAGGAGGCATCTGCGACCCCATAAAATATATATATTCGTGCCGAGTCGATTAAGCCATGTCTGTCTGTCCGTCTGTCCATCTGTCCGTCTGAAACTAAAAAACCTAGAGCCACCACATTTAGTGACAACACTCATGTGGGTCATACATGGCTGTAAAATTTTTATTAAAATTTGGGCCACGCCTACTTCTGCCCCCGCGAATCGATAAACCGCATAGCAAGCGCAATAATATAGCTACAATATTCAGTTTTGGTGTATATGATAACTATTACCACCCAAACGATCGCTGAAAATTTGGTTCCAATCGGATAATGAACATAAAAGTTATTCAACGTTTCATATAGATTTGCACTGCGCCCCGCGCACTTTTTTTCCAAGCAGTGGTTTTTCAACTGCTTGGACTGCTTGGCGTCTAACTGAAAATTATATGTTTTGTTTTCTTTTTTTTCTTTGAAAAACGCATTTGACAATAACAGTTTTCTCAATCTGATTTTTTTCATGATATTTAAAAATTCATCCATCTTATACAATCAACACTTGACTGTAGCCGTTCTTACTTGTTTCAAAAATAAATAAATTAAATTAAATTAAATAAAGTTAATGATTTTATTTATTTAATTAAGTTTATAATATTTTCCTATTGACTACAAAATTGAACAATTTACTTTTATTTTATTTAAACTTATTTCGTTTTAATTGCGAAAAATGTTTCGTAGTAGCTATTCGATTTGTGCAGGGAACGTTAGCAAATTTTTTTTTAATTATTTAATGAGTTCTAAGTATTTAATTCAGTTAATATTGCTTATATTGTGAGAGATACAAATTGAAAAATTAATATTTTATTAAATTAAAAATTATTAAATTAGTTTTTAATTTATTAAATTTCAATAGATAACCCGTTGCAGGCATTAGATACCTTTTTCTGTATCTGATAGATACCTGCAAGTTATTGAGGACTCTTCCTTGCTTCACCTAGGTCAGTTCAAATAATTACAATCCAATGTCCAAAATTGTATACACATTTCTTTTGGCCTGCATGTCCCATTGTTGTTGTCGTTGTTGTTGTTGTTGTACACTTGGTGTTGTTGCTTTGTGCTGTCTACATTTCAAATGCGTGCAATTCATTTGGCGCTTTCTGTATCAGCGTTCCCTGGAGAGGCCACTGAGGACGGGGGCAGGGGGGCTGGGGGTGCGGTGCGTGGAAGCGTTCGATAAATTTCAATTACTAACCCAATTAAAAAATGTTGTGCGCTTTTAGGCGCACCGAAATAAAAACAAGTATTAAAATAAATATGCAAAAAAATATATTTGCAATCTATATATGTATTTGTGCTGAGCTTAACAACAACTGCAGCAGCAGCAGCAACAACAACTGCAACAACAGCAACAACAACAAAGCTGGCAAGTGGAATGCAGGCAACAACAGCGGCTCAAACCATTTTTAATTTATTTTTCCGCTTTGCTGTTGCCGCTGCTGCTGCTGCTGCTGCTGCTGTTGTTGTTGTTGCTGTTGTTGTTGTCGCCAGCATGACACATACGCACCATTGGCCCCGCCGGCTGTCCGGGTGTGTTTTTTATACCTCTACAGCGGCCGCCCTTGCCACAAACTCAGCAGAGCCACCCCTGCCCCCAGCCGGCTACCCCTCCTGCCCTGCCTCCAACACCTGCCGCCCTCGCACACCCCGTGACGCTGGCGCTGGCGCTGTTGCTGCCGCTGTTGCTGCCGCTGCTGCTGCTGCTGCTGCGGCAATCAGTGCACCTATGTGTATGTGCCCTGATCCCGGTCAGGACTATCGCTTCGGCCCGTTTGCTTGCACGCGTTTTCGCATTTGGGCATCTCTTTTGCTTTTTGTTCATTTTTTCGACGATGCGACAGGCCGCGTGTGCAACGGTCAACGGCAGAGCCGGCAACGGACGGGGGGGCAGCGAACGGAGCCGATGCATGCCCGGCGAGGCCAATGTGCGTTGTTGACGTCGACGTCAACGCCGACGCCGGCGCTGTTGGAGCGGTACCGTTATATATTTTTATATATTTTATTTTTCATTCGCGCACGCACACAATAAAACCCGTAAAAAACGGACACGGCCAGCGCAAAAAACGAAGAAGAGGTAAATAATGTACAGCGCGGCAGCGGAGCAGCGCGGCAGCTGCAGCGCAGGATGCACAGCCTGACAGATAGAGGCAGCCAATGCGTTGCATACTTTTAGGCGCGGCGACAGCTTTTTACAGCACATACGCAGCGCCAGAGGATGGGCGGGTGTGTGTGCATGCGTGTGTGTGCGTGTGTTTGTATTGGGGCGTTGTCTGTTTTATTCATTTTTTGTGCGTGCAGGCAGCGGCAGCAACAAAAAAAGGAATTCGCGCTGTTCTGGCACTTTTGACAACAACAAGCACGTTAATGATAACAACAACAACAACGACAGCAACAACAACAACAATAGCAACAATGCGCGCAACTACAACAATAACAGCAAATAATTGAAACGTTGGCGTCGCCGTCGACGTCGCTGCTCGCTGCTCGCTGCAGAAGTTTCCATTCGCTTTGTGCGTTTTTAAATTGCAACTGAAATATGCGTTAATTTATGTTGCGTTGTTAAGCCGCACACACAAATACACTTACACGCACACACATGCAGGAACACCCACATGCATGCACCCCCTTTTTGTGTATAACTCTCCTCTCATTATTTGCCCTCTTCAATTGGTCTCCCCCTCATTACCCGAACCACTTCCGGGGTTTCCTCTGCTCTCCTCCTTCTCCTCTTGCCTCCTGCCTCCTTCGTTGTTGTTCCTCCTTGTTGGGGTACTTTCGCCCCAGCATTCGCTTATCAATTTGTTTGTTTGCCAGCAATTTTCCAGCTACAAGCAAAGGAATTACAATAGCCACGGCATATCCTATGAAAACTATGAGATGTTCGTATCATCATCATCATCATCATCATCATCATCAGATTGATAATTTTTTGTTAATTTGATGGCCTTTTAAATGATATCGCGCATCGCATCGCGCATCGCATTGACAGCTGTTAATGAATGTATTATGCGTATTATACCAACCTGCCAGATCATTAACGAACATGCTGCGAGAGAACGAGTCCATAAATATATTGTGCTCTGTTTTCATCTTTTACCATGTGGTTTCATTTATTTACAAATAATTTGCCACAAATTTGAAGAAATTTTTAAAGCGTTCAAAGCATTCAAAACTCTGCCTGATACACAAACGTCAGGAACATACAAAAGTATCTTAGAGATTCAAAAGCAAAAAGATACTAAAGTATGTAATGAATACAGAAGAATCTTAAGAGCAGCGAAAAGAAGTATCTCAAAGCGACAAGGAAGTATCTTAAGCATACATTTGTGAGTATTTTACAAATGGAATAGATGCAAAGAGTTTAATGGACACAAACCTATTTTATAAGCAGCGAAATTTTAGATTTTAGATCAAGAGATACAAAAAAGTACCCAATAAGTATCTCAAAGCAACCAAAACTTCGTTAAGCTGCAAAAAATATGAAAAATTACAAAAGTAACTCAACAGAAATGTATCTAAATTAGTGTAGAATCTTACAGGCATCGAAAACTATCTTAAAGATACGCAAATGCTGTGCAAATATCAATTAATCTCAACATAACAAATATAACTTAATAGTTTAATGATTCAATTACAAATCGCTTTTCGAATTTGAATTGAAATGCGATTATCAAGTTCAACAATACAAACTATCTTAACTTGCTACTAACTGTTTCATTATATCAAATATTATTAAATAGTTTTAATTGTTCATAATTTCCTGAAAAATTTCAATTGCACTGCATCGTTATTAGGCCAATCAAAATGAAATTTGCTACACCTTAATCAACATCTAATTTCTGTTGAAATTCGCTTTGACTCTTGGTGCATAAATTGATGCCAGTTTGGCTAGGAACATTTTCCAGCTGGCTATCATTTAAACAAAATATTATTATAACAAGCTCACAAGATACTTAACGAAATGTCTGCTTAAAAACATTTGCAAAATTCTCCAAAAAGAGCAAAGTTCATGCATTTGCATGTCTTTTTGTTTTGAAAACACACAGACACACACGCACACACGCACATAGACAAACGCACAAACACACAGAGCCATACGCAGTGGCACAAAGCAAAGTCCAATTATAAAGATGCATTCATTTGACGCATCCTCAAGAAGCTGACAAAATTTCAGATCTACTATAAATGCTACCTAAGGAAAATTCGAGAGAAAGAGTGCGACTGAGGTGTGTGAGGGAAAGAGAAAGAGAGATAGAAAAAAACGCATATAAATCCAGAACAACGTCGCCTGAGCTGAGCTGCAAGCAGGCGAACTGGACGAGCGAGCGCCTAAATGTATGCTATATAAATGCATGCTGTGCATATTTATTAATGCAATTGTGCATCGGAAGTGTCCATGTATGCGTGAGACTCTCCCTCTGTGTGTGTGTGTGTGTGTGTGCGTGTGTTTTTTGCTCAAAATTAGATACAAAGACACACAAAAGTATGTGGAAACGAAAGACAGAGAGAGGGAGAGAGAGGGCGCCCGGCTCGGGTCAACTATTTATGGGGCCCGGCTGCATTTGGTTTGAGTTTTCTTGAGAAAATGACCAAAATAACCCCTTGGAGCATTCAGAGGAAGCAGCAACGGCAAACTGCAATGGCAACAACAACAACAACAAGGAAGTAGCAGCAGCAGCAACAACGACAACGACAAACACAAAAATGCAATTACTGAAATGATAACATGGCCTATGGAAGCAAAAAGGATTCGAGACGATTCCGTCTTCAGCTCGGCTAGCCCGGGCAACTCAAGATGTTGATATCCAAGTATGCATGTCCATGCGTGCGTGTGTGTGTGTGTGTGTGTGTATTTGTGAAGTGAAGCATAAAATATATATTAATGTATACTAGAAATAAAATTCGAAAAGGCTAAAAAAGCAACAAACTTGAAATGCGCTTTTTCATTTCTACAAAATTCAAAAAAAAAATTATTTCGTAAAAATTAAAAATATTTAAAAATATTTTAAATATATTGTATGTGTTTACGCATAATTTACAGAAATTTATTATGCATTATAATAATATTTTATACTTTTGAAAATATTATTAGTTTAATTAATTGCTAAGAACAATAACTTCCAAATGAGTGTCACAAACTGTCCAAGCTATTCGTCATATGCTCCGCTTAGAGTATGACGAAGCTGTTTTACCTGTTTACACACACACACACACACAGCTCTAGAGTATAGTTGATATATACTCAGCACATGCATACATATACATTTCTGACTCAAGTCAAAGATTTTCTATTAAATTTTAAATAATTCAATTTTACATTTTACCAAAAACATTGCAAATGAGTAAAGTAAACTAACGCACACACACACGCACACACACACGCACACGCACAAGAGGCAGCCACAGTTGCAGCTGCATTCAAGTGCATTTGCATGCACACACACACACACACACACACCCACACACACGCATGCATATCTGTATTGTGTGTGTGCGTAGTCGTGCGTGCTGCATCTTGTCAAAAATGTTTCATTATATTTGGTTTTGTCTTGCCTCCTGCATTGTTCACTCGAAGAAAATCTTAAGCCTACTTGCAGCTCGAGTCGGCCCGGCCCGGCTCGGTCTCGGGCTTGGGCTCGGTATCGGGCGGGTACCCCAAAAACTTCTGGCCCATTGTCTTTGCAGCTTTCGAAAATCTATTGCATATGCTTAGGCAGCAGACGAGCATGGGAAGAGGCATAGCTGGGCAGCTTGTGTGTGTGCGAGTGTGCGTGTGTGCGTGTGTGTTTGGTCGATTTTCAAGTGATTTTTCATTGCAACGCCCGCCTGTCCGGGGAGTTTCTTCTACTTGTGCTGTTTGTATATAATTAGATGCCATGTGCCGAGTACAGTTTTCTATGTACCGTAAAACTGCCAGCAGGCCGAACCATTATGTATCCACATCAAGTGTATATAATAAGTGTGTGCCTGCGTGTGTGTGTGTGTGTGAGCTGCATCTGTTCGACTGTTGTTGTTGTTGCATGTGCAACGCTCATTCGGTATTTCGTTCATTTGCCATTAGCCAAATTATGTAATTGGTTAGTTTTTAGTTTTTTAATGCTCTCCAAGCGGATTCCTTATGACAAATACTTTTCGATGGCTCTCCCTCTCTCTCGCTCTCTCTAACTGTGCATATAATATGCAATATTAATGCATTTCATATAAATACTGCATATTTAAACGCACCAATACATAATAAATATAATAAATTCTGATTTATTGAGCATGATTTGTTTTGATTTGCGTGCAAATATTGCCTCTAAATTAGTTATTATTTTTAAGTGCAGCCCAAAAGTATGCTATGCTTATTTTCGCAACTTACTTAGCCAATGCACACACCTCACGGCGCAGCGTTGCCAACTGGCTTTTTTTTGTGACTGTGCCGCCTGGCAGTGCATGATTTGCCCACTCAGCGCACTTTAAGCCCATTGTCAAGGCAGCGCAACGCATAAATTAAGAGTGCACATAAATTTCATCATAAGAAACGCCGACGAAGACGATGCCTGACACCCCCGAAAGCAACAACAATACATACAAGCGGCAGCGACAGGCAGTGACCCCCATGGAGGGCAACCGAGTGTGTGTGGAGGATGCGAGTCAAATGCCTGTGTGTACTCGTAATTTGTGCTTATTGTGCAAGCAACTGGACTGCACGCCGGAGTAGCTGCACAAGTGCGTGGGCATGGGCGTGGGGGAGGGAGGGGAGGGAGCGTGCCAATGCCCCAAGACGACCACAAAAGAAGCGGACAGCGGGTGTGCTCAGGCCAATGACAACTACAAGAACAAGAACAGACATGCTCACTATTACATATGCAGGCATGAATCTACGTGTGAGTGTGAGTGTCAGTGTGTGTGTAGGTGCGTGTGTGTGTTCGCTAATATTGAGGTAGGCTCGCTGAGGTCGACTTGGGGTTGGCCGGGGCGGGGTCGGGGGAAGAGTGCAATAGGTGTCGGGGCAAGGGGCTCATTGGGGTCGCCAGTTGCACTCATCATCAACTCAAACTCAATCAGCAGCAGCAATAGCAGCAGCAACAACAACAACAACAGGGGTGTGCTTGTGTGTGTGTGTGTGTGTCGCTTTTGACATTTACTTTATGTATTCCGTGTAATCAGTTGAGCTGGGAGGGGGTGGGGAATATGCGCGGCTTATGTACGCGATACGTTTGCCCGCACATACATATGTGCGTATGTATGTGAACTGCCGTTAATTATATACTTTACACTAGCCTACGTGACGTACACACACACACACACACACACACACACAGGCGCGCGCGGCACACACTCGCGCTCGGGCTGACAGTAAGACAGGCGGCAATTTTAATGTACAACAAAAGCGCGTTACATTTTCCATTGTTGTTGTTGCAGCTGTTGTTGTTGCTGCTGCTGTTGTTGTTGTTGTTGTTGTTGTTGCTGTGCCGCTGCTGGTGCAATTGTGCGTGGGTATTGCGTACATAGAATCGCATTTACATAGCACAACAACTACAATAAATACATGCATGCACGGGGGGTCACCTATGTATGTAGTATGTACCGTGTCTATGTACATAGTTTATATACACACACACACACATAGACACATGTATATGTATGTGTGTGTACATGCTTAAACCGCTTTTGTTGTGTGCGTGTGCGTTTGTCTGTGCCTGTGTGTGTGTGTGTGAAAAAAGTGCATATTATTTTTTATGCGCACAAAAGTATGCAATGAAAAAAGCAAACGCTGCACTGCAGCGCAACGCATAGGCATAGATTGCCACAGACTGAGCTGCCAATTCGCCTCCCTATTTTGGCATCATTAACAGCCATAAGAGCCTGCTGCCCACTCCCAGCACCCCCACCCCCACCTCCCCTCATCTACTCTACTCCCCCGCTATTGACCAATTGCCCCGCCTGCGCTGCACTTCGTTCTGGCTTTGAGTATTTGCTATGCAATTTTTCGCTACATGCTACAGTGAAAAAAATAAAACAACAACAACAACAACACACACACACACACAAATTCGCACACACTCACACTTTGTACGCTCAAACGTTATCCTTGTTGTTGTCCGATTACAGTTGATTTGCATTCTTCATACACTCTCGCAAATGCCAAGTGTGAGTGTGTGTGAGAGTGTGAGTGTGTTTGCTTGTGTGTTGTTGTTTGAGTTACAAGTGCGAAAAAATCGCAACATATTTAAACAATATGCAAATAATGTCAACAATTGGCGTAGGGTTCGAGTTGGTTTGGTTTGGTTAAGATTTAGAAATGCAAACAGCGTCGTAATTGATATGATTTATTATCAAGACTTATTGATAAGCTCTGATGGAAACTGCCAAGTTATAAGAGTGAATGGGCATAACAAGCATAAGCAGAGTTCTTTTTTCAGTTGTTCGAATAGATTTTTTGTTTTCATAAGCAAAATATTTTGACCATCGATTTTATAAAAAATACATGGTCTATTGTGTTTGTCGAAATGAGCGTAGCAGGCAGAAGGAGGCACCTGCGACCTCATAAAGTGCATATATTCTTGCTCAGGATCACAAGCCGAGTCGATTGGGGCATGTCTGTCTATCCGTTTGCCCGTCTGTCCATCTGTCCGTCTGTATTAACGCCTATATCTCAGAAACTAAAAAAACCTAGAGCCACCACATTTAGTGACAACCCTCATGTGGGTCATACATGGCTGTAAAATTTTTATTATAATTTGGGCCACGCCTACTTCCGCCCCCGCAAATCGATAAACTGCATAGCAAGCGCAATAATAAAGCTACCGTATTCAGTTTTGGTGTGTATGATAACTATCACCAGCTAAACGATCGCTGAAAATTTGGTTCCGATCGGATAATGAACATAAAAGTTTTTCAACGTTTCATATAGATGTGCAGTGTTTTTTTCAAGCAGTGTTTTTTTCCAACTGCTTGGACTGCTTGGCGTCTAAATAAAAATGATGTGTGTTGTTTATTATTTTTCTTTAAAAAAACACGTTTACCAATTATAGTTTTCTCAATCTGATTTTTTTCATAATCTTAAGAAGTCCATGGTCTTACACAGTCAACAGTTGACTGTAGCCGTTCTTACTTGTTATACTTAACAGTGCTGCCATGTTAGCTGTTTACCCGTCAAAAAGTTCAGTAGGGAACCGAAATTTGAAATAAGCGGACAATTCTAATAAACCAAGCAAGTGCGTCCTGTGTCTTTACTAAGTTCCTTGATATGTCCTAAAGGTTTGCGTATAAGGTAAAGGTTTGCGTATAAGGTAAAGCTTTGTATACGACTTCGTAGCAGCCAGCTTCAACTTCAATTCCAAAAGCTATAATCCTTTTAGCGCAAAATGCGTGACTCGATTATCTGCGTTGCGTGAAGTTAGCTGCAATTTTGCATTTGCGTGAACTTGGCTGCACGTAAATTTTTTAAAGCTCGCCTTCTCCTGACTGCTTTTTTAGAACACTATCGATAGCTGTGCTAAACGTGCTCCACATCGATTTTTACTCCTCACTGAAAGAAACCAAACGGATATTACAGTGCTGGCAAGCTTTAACGGGAAAAAGCTAAAAAGTAATTTTAACTATTAAACTTTGTCACTCTGGACAAACGCATGACCTTTCGGCAACATGTTTCGGATGTAGCTCGGCGGCTCAAAAGTAAAGCGAAAAGCATGAGTTGGTTACTCAAGCCTCACAACCAATTATCGCTCACAAACAAGACCAAAATATATAAAGTTATTCTAGCTCCCATCTGGAAATATGGAATCCAAATTTTGCGAAAAATAACTAGTGCAGCTTGGTATATACGCAATAGGGATACAGAAGTTGAACGTCAAATACCCAAAAGTGGCTATATTATTAACCGACAAGCAGCCGCTTACTTGGATAAACTTGGAAGCCATTCAAACCGATTAGCCCGAAAGCTTTTGAGAGGAAGGCGCACACGGGGTTTACGGGCAAGAAGAAGGCTGCAGCGCACACACCCTACTGATCTGCCTAGCAGATTTATCTAAATGTACAACATTTTTAACATGCCAAAAAATGGTATACTGAGTTTGTGCAAATGTATGTAACAGGCAGAAGGAGGCGTGGCAGACCCCACAAAGTGTATATATTCTGACTCAGGATCATCAGCCGAGTCGTTTGAGTGATGAGTGATGTGAAGCTTGAGACACCAAATTTCACATGAAGGTTCCTGTATAGCATAGGTAGATCAAGTTTATTTTCAATTTTTGATGCCACGCCCACTGCCCACGCAAATCGATCATTTACGATTATCAGGAGAGGTATTGATGTTACAGTTTTCTGTTTCGGTGTGAACATAGATAATTGCAATATAAATTTATTCCCAAATTACATCCGATTGGACAATAAGCACAGAAGTTATCCATGTTAACGTTTTCCGTAGTTCCACTGCATGCGCCTTTGCATCATTCGTCTCAGCCGTAGCGTGTGTAAAGCTGACTGCTGCGGCGTTTTTATATGTAGATGGCGCTATTCAAAGATAGACCTAATTTAAACAATTTGTGGCAGATTAACTTGTGCAGAGGAATTAAAAGCGTGATAATTTCTCTTGAAACTGAGCGAACGGTATCTTACTGTCGGGTGCGCTTGACTGTAGCTTTCCTTACTTGTTTTTCATATGCAAATCTAACAAAATCTAACTCTTTGGCTGCCCGCTCTTTAAAACGTTGTTCCACTAAGGAATTTTTCAAAGATACAGTTTTAACAAAGAAGAACAAATTCGTTTAAAACGTTACAATATTTATTTCTATTATTGTTACATATTTCATTATGTTATTTTGTGTCAGAGTAATAATTTATTTGTTAAAAATGGTATGGTTCATTTTGTGGGTGTCCAAAGGCTTCTCGGAATCATCATTGGCAATTTTAGAGTCCAGAAAGTCCATCAACTGTAGAAAAAAGAATTCACATTTTATTTACATAATATTGACTTTGATTTGACTTTATTCGACTTACTTCTCGCATATAGTTCCATTTTGCCAAAGGGATAAGAGTTGAATGGATTAGTACCATAATATTCGAGGAAAAAAGTTCTAATTCAATGTGAAGTGAATTTCGCATGCAGTTTAAATGTTGGGATAAATGCAAATCTAAGTGAAAATATGTAGTTATTGTAGGATTGACAAAACTTAAACACATTTTTTGACTAATTGATAGTGAAATTGGAAAATGTAGGAAAAAAGTTGAGAAATCATGCCGTATATATATAGGAAAATTGATTTGGATTTCAATCAAATTGTCAACATTAGCACTGGAGATATATATGTAGTTGTAAAAAAGATACTTTATACATACACGCTAAATCCGGGTTTTAGCTTTTCCCTTTGTAGTTAGGGCTTGCTTGATAGTCGTATTTGTTTATTATTATATAGAAATGTGTGATATTTGTTGATCGGTTTTGATGGCTGTTATGGGAAAGTTCGGAAGAAATGGACATGGTTTTAATTTACTTTCAGCTGGTTTTGTTGACAAACTGCGCGTGACATCAGAATTTTTTCGTAAAATTTTCATTTTAGGAATTGAAATAAAACCAAGTTCGAAATAGTTCGACCCGATTTGAAATTTTACCACTTTGAATATAATTTGATAAATGTTTATGTTCTCTGTTTTGCATTGTTTGTTTCATAATGTTGTTATTACAATATGCTAATGTTTTGTTTTTACAATGTAAAATGAATGTCAAAAGAATGAAATGTTCTTACACCGAAAAATGTGTGCCATGATCATGATAGTTAGTTATTTACATCTGATAGATAGTTCCTGCAGTGTTTTCAATATACATTGCGCTTGATCTAAGACGGACTTAGTCTACAGCTAACATCACGGGATTTACCTCTCCTCTGTCGCTGACGGTGGAACTACGGGCAGGTCTGGGCTGAATGACTGGCTGGGCTGCTGATGATCCTCTAGGTTAGAAAGGAAATTTGTATCCGGAGAGAAAAACTCGTTGATCGTCGGTATTTTTTTTTTTTTTTTTTGGTATTTCTTTCAAATCATTTCTTTTTGTATTTTTATTATTGAATAATAATAATTAAAATTTTACAATCGTTTTTGTCGGGGTTTGCATTTCAATTTGTTTTTGTTTTCTGTTTTCTTTTTTTTTTATATCCATTCTATAATTTACTATTTAGGTCAAAATGACCAATTTCAATTTTTCTAATTTTTATATTCTCGTATTTTCTCGGGTCTCTTTCTTTTCTTTGTTTGGTTTTTATTTATTAAATTTCCATGGTTTGTTTTATGCAATTATTTAAATTTAAATACTAATAACGACATAAAAAATCAGCGCATTTTGTTTATTTTTTGGTTTTCTCATTTTTAAAAATTAATTTAATTTCAATATTTTCTAGTTTACGATTTCTTGTTCGCTTGACTTGGTTTTCTCCTCGACTCTTACCGGGTTACCCTCTTTGACTATTATTAGTGTCTAATTAAGTATTATATTAAAGTTGTCTTTATGTTTTTTTAGTAGAGAAAGGAGCATGGTTTTCTTTTTGTTTTTTTTTCGGTTTTTCTTTTAATAAATATATACTTTTATGTATATTTTTTAAAATTCATTTAAATGCAACTAGTTTTTAGGAAAAAGTTTCATCATTTGCTTTTAAATATTTGTTGTATTATTACATAGTACGCTAAGTATATATATTTATATATATTTGTTTTCAGTGTAAAAAAGAAATATATATATAAGTATATATATACCATATATACATGTGTATATATATATGTATGTATGTATGTATGTATGTATGTATGTATGACGAAAGAAACGTTTTCCAAACTGTTTTCTTTATGTACTAGAAATGTATTCATGTTGTTCTTATATGTAGTATTAACCTCTTTAGCTGCGCTCGCTCCTGCACTCTCTCTCTCTCTCTCTCGCTCTCTCGCTCTCTGTCTGTCTTTTATTAGCTTCTCGCCTCCTCTCTCAATATTTTCTTATTGACTTCCCCGTCGTTCCTTTGCCGAGCTGAGCGTGGTTTTAATCTATTTTCTGTGTTCTGCTGACTTCGTTCTTTAAAATTGCTTAAGTTAAGTTCAATCGGTATTTCCATTGATAAGATCTGAATGTACCTAAACCTCATATCGATTGCTAAGCCTTAATCTGTTGCTGTACTTGACGCAATTAAACTGTCTGTCTGTCTGCCGGTCTGACTGTCTGTTGTCTTTTGCAGATAGATACTTGTACTTAAATGAGCTCGAAATAATCACAAAAACGTATAAAACATTTAAAATTAATTATTGTTATTATTTCTCATGCTGGCAGCTTTTGTGTTATTTTCATCTCGTCTATTATTTGGTATTTATTTTACTTGATAATTGTTACGCGTGATGTACTGTAAATATTCCTTATGTATTAGGATCGAAATGTGCTCCATCTAATAGCTTTTGAAGAATATATCAAGATCGATTAAATGAGAATAAAATTAAAATCAGCTTTCACCTTCACTTGCTAAGCTTCTGTATTGATTGAGACATTCCATAGTTTATGCTTTGTTTTTGTTTTTTCTTTTTTTTTTTCTTTTTGAGTTTATCAAAAGCTAAACCTTAACTTTATGTAGGTGTCCCACAAAAAATTTCGACAATCTTAAAAAACACTACGCTTTCAATATCGATTCAAAAATAAAGTGTACACAAATGGGAAATTCAAAAAAAAAAAAAAAAAAAAACCAACACAAACCTTTTGTATAGTCTCAAAATTTGCGTATAAATTGTATAAAATTTGTGTACAATAAAAAACGGTTCCTCGAAATGGGAAAAGCATACGAAAAACGTACAAATAAGTAAAGAGAGAAGGGTTTGCGATCCTTTCGATCCCTTTTACTCGGTTTCTGCTCATTCATTCGTTTTGAATATACAGGGTGTTCGTTTCGTTTTCGTAAAACTATTGTTAATATGATTTGCTCTGCATATTCGGTTTATTACGTTGACAATCTTAAATTACGAGAATTATTTATGTAGCATGTACGGGTATGTGTGAGTGAGTTACTTGTTAAGCTTACGTTAAATTGTATGACATTTTCTTTGGTTTGGTAATCGTATATTATGTTATTATTATTACGTTATTTATTCATATATGCAAATATGTACTTGTTGTTCTTGTTCTTGTTCTTGTTCTTGTTGTTCTTCTTCTTGTTGTGGTATTTTTATATTCAAAGAAAAATTCTGATTGTTTTCAATGCACAAGATTTACAATTAGAAGCAGAATTGCTGTAACTTAAAAATTATAAAACGAAAAACTTGTGAAATTCAAAGATTGTTTAAGTTCTGTTTAGGCAGTTTGCAGCATTTGAGCGTCCGATTAGGGATGATGTGACAAGTATCGATCGTTATCGAACCTGTTCCCCAATGCCGTTGCTCGCGTGCTCAAAATGCAGTTGTAATTTTTAAGATTTTCTTGCTATGTGTATTCTCATATTTTCCTTTCTGTTTAGAAATTGTGTGCTTGGCTAGTTTGTGGACAGAACATACTGCCAGATCGTTGTAGATCTGTAGAAATTGTTATCTAATCATAGAGTACTCGATGTACCCCTTTCTTTGTCTATACATTTGTGTGAGAGGTGCAAATGTATGAAGAAGTAGAAGAGAAAGAAGGGGAAGCAGAGACAAGTCTGATCCTTCCGCCTCTTGTTTCTCTAGTGATCTCTATATGTATAAAGCTCTCTCTTGGTATGTGGTTGTTGTTCTTGTTCTTGTTCTTGTTGTGTATATTGTTGTGCTCTGTGCAGTAGAAAAGCAAAGCACATAATTTTCCTTGCACCGGACATGTCTTGTGTTCTGCATGATGTTCATTGTTATTGGTATACCCTATTTTGTTTGACTCTGCCTTTTCTGCCTTTTGCCTTTTCTGTGTTGAAT
Source organism: Zaprionus ghesquierei (assembly GCA_018904095.1). Classification (NCBI taxonomy): domain Eukaryota; kingdom Metazoa; phylum Arthropoda; class Insecta; order Diptera; family Drosophilidae; genus Zaprionus; species Zaprionus ghesquierei. Next base: position 5,616,469 of record JAEIGP010000806.1, on the reverse strand, counting down.
CTCTTTGTATGCATTTTGGTGTGTTATATCAAGTTTCAGTATTCAATTTAGCTTGTTGAATTTATTTAGTTTCAATTGAAATAATAATAAAATAAAATGGAGAGAAAATAGATGTGTAGAATACCGAAAGTTGTAAAGTATTTTTTGTGTACTTTTCGCTGTTCTCAATGCAATGAAAGAGCGAACTTTTGCTCAGAGTCGGGGAATCGATTCCTTGCAATCGATCGATCGATCATTGTTTGCATCACCAAAAAAATCATGCAATTCATCAACACGCAGATATTATTGCTCGCAACCACTCAATTTATCAATTTGCTTTTCGATTTCGATTCTCAATAGTCGATAGTCGATTGTTTGCTGTGCCGTTCACTAACAGATGAAATATTATTTCATTTGTTGTGCACACCTTGGGCTTGGTTTTCTGTATTTACCATTATATTTTCTTTAGCTGCTTGTCTCGTGATATTTTTCTTACTTTTTCTTTGATTTTCTTTTTCTTTTTTTCTTTTTCTTTTTTTTTTTTAGTTAATTTTGTTATTCCAATTGGGTTTTTTGTTCAATTCGCTGGATGGGTTATTCTATTGGTTTTGTTATGCGTTTAGCTTTGGGGGATGGGGTTCGTTTTTAGTTTTGTTGTTTAGTTGAAATCAAAATAAAATTTAAGAACTTGAGGAGATTTACGTACAAATGGTAGGATATGTAGGTCGTCATTATATTGGTTCTGTTTAGGAATTGCAGTTGGGTCTTTAGATCCTATGTACTTATGTCACTTATCCAATTCCTTGAAAGAGTGTCGTTTCTTCTGGAAGCAATGGGTTCCGAGGATGATCTTATGAGAGATTGTGTGGAAAAACTACTTGCATAAAGAGTGTGTGACTTGGATAATGAATCAAGAAGAGTTCTGAGAGGATTCAGTTTATATATATGTATATATATCTATATATAATAATCTTGCTAGAGAGCCAGAATAAAAAACGTTGGGTTTCGCCTAACATTTGGATCCATATAATTTCTACTATGTATTTCCCTTTATAAAGCTCAATACTTTCAAACGAAATTGAGCGTATACAATGAAGTCTTCGAAACGTTTTATATAGCATCTGTGTGTGTATATATAAATATAATACTGCAATTTCAAGTTTTACCACAAAAAAATCTGGTTGGAAAATTGTCGGCTATTTGTAGAAAAATTGTTTCTAAATTTTGTAAAATATACAAATCTATAAAGAAAATATATATACCCGTTTTATTCACTTTTAAAATGGAAGAAACTTAACTTGACTGTCAAGGGTCTTGCAGTTGGGAAAGATGTTGGATTCTAGGACTTTTTTAAAGGTAGAAGATTTTTATAGAGTTTTTAAAGATTCATTTTTTTTTTTTTACTTTTGAATTAAAAATGTGTAAACAATTTTAGTTTGGTTTTGTTTTTTTTTTTTTTGGTTTTTGGTTTTTGGTTTGGTTTAATAAGTCTCTTTTTGGTTTTAATTATTTTGGTTTTAGATTTAAGACTTGTTTAAACGAGTTTATGTTTAAATTATTGTGTTTTTATAGATGTGTTTTTGGTTTTTTTTTTGTAGGTTTTTCATTTGGTATTATTTAGTCAATGAATTTTATTTAGGTATTTTTCGCTTTTTTTTTGGTTGATTTTTACGCTTGCTGCTGTTGCGGTTAAACGTTTTTAAATTTACTTAAAAAGTTTCGTTATTAATTTAATAATTAACAAATTGATTTTATAATAAAACCAATAACAATAACCACCTCGCCCATATGGCTACGAGACAATAATATGTGGTGCTGATAGTAGTACAGCTATTGTGGCTAATATTGTGAACATTGTGAATATGATAAGGCACAGTCTGTCAACGACCATAGCTGCAAATTTCCAATCATTGGCAATGTCATTGTCCTCGTCAGTTTTACGTAGCTATTGAGGTTATATATATGTATATAGATTATATTGTTTTAGGCAGGTTATTTTCATTATAGGATTGTATGTTTTGGAGAGAAAGAGAAGCAAAAATAATACGATTTTGGTTTTACAATTTAAAAGGCATATATATTTAGTATTAACTTAAGTTTTAGCAAATGCTTGTGCAACTTTTTATATGCTTAAGCTCTAATAGAGAAAACCTTCTAAGAGTTTAATAGAAACATGCATATATTATACTTATATTTTTTGGAAAATTCGTTGGGTTTATTCAAAGTAGAATACGAATGCAATATGTTTTTTTTCGGATAGCCGAAATGTTAATGCACTTGCAAAAATTGTTCAAATTTACTTTCAGATTCAAACTAAAATAAAACTGAATTTCTAACTTATCAAAGATGAAGAAAGTTTAATAAAAGTGTTTTCTTTATTTCAAAAGATTTCAACGAATCTGACAGACAAAATGTTTGTGCATTCTATGGAGTTTGAAATCAATTATGATTTGAATATATTTTCACACTGCAAGTGCATGGATTGTCTTCTTTTTTAAGAAGCGAAAACCGCTTCAAATGATAATAATATTGAATAAAATATTTAAACTAGTTATCGTCAGGATGACAACAAGCAATCGAAGGGAACAGAAGGGGAAAGGAAGCACTTACCTGATCAGTAATAAAGCGAATTTCCTTTAAGATTAAACCTAATTCATATTCTGTTGATGATTTGATGCACGTGTGATGTGTGACCGCATCGGGCATTCGTGTGCTGCCAATTGGCCCAATGCTGCCATCGTCGCCTTGCCTGCAATGGGGGAAAGCGGATGAGTGTATTGGTAAACCACTAAGGCGAGATTATCCTCTGAGTATCTGTATCTGTATCTGTCTGTATGTGCGTGTGTCTGGTTGTCGTTGTTATTGTTACCCATAAACCGTGCGATAGAAAGCCGGATTGTGTGGCAGTGTTCCGCCGGGCGTCATGGGGCGACAATTGTGCCGAAAATCATCATCAATGTCGAGCACATTGGCCAGCAGCGACTTCGAGGAGCTTCAGTTGTCACCAGAGCAAGAAAAGAAGAGTTTTTCGTTTAGCACATGCAGAGATCATTGAATTAATTGAATGGCAAAGGGTAGAGAGTGGAGTATAGGATTAAAGGAGAGGCAGGTGGGAGCGGGGAGTAATACTAGTTTTGGTATACCGACCGCTCTTTCAGCTCAACATCGGAGAGTATCTGATGCTTGCGCTCGGACGAGGTATCCGAGCAGGGCGTTGTCGGGAATTCCAATATCAGCGGTCGTCCCGGTCGACTCATGCGCAATATCCATGGCAGCCAGCATAAAAATACGATGCGTATCTAACGGTGTGGCAACGGTGTGTGTATGCGTGTGTGTGTGTGTGTGTGTTTGTACGCGTGTGGCATGTGGCAGGTGGAAATTGAAACGTTTAGTAGACGAACTGCAGGCTGACTCGACTCCAAATGCGTGTATTATAAGTATTTTGACTCTGACTGTCTGCATGTTTGTGTGTATGGGTGTGTGTGTGTGCTCTGTGTGTGTGTGCGTGTGTGTGTGTGTGCGTGTGTGTATGCGGGGTGTGAGTGCTCGCCTGTATGTGGCATACTTAACCGGGCGGCCAACGATTTATGGCGCTTTTGCATGAACTGAGACAGCACCAGACAGAGAGAAAGCGCGAGCGAGATAGACACACACACTCACACTCACACACATACTTGCACACGCCACAATTATGATTTATATTTGATTTTGATTACAAGCAAAGCAACAATCTGCCCCATCCTGTGATTGTTCCGATGGGGCCAACTTGTTGTTCTTCTCCCTGTCGTGCCCCTACAGAAGTGAGTGTGTGTGAGGGTGTGTGTGTGTGTAGTGTGTGTAGTGTCGTGTTCTCATGGATATCTGCTGGTGCGTTTACTATTACACTTAGCTATAATAATATTTATGTACGATTGTGTGCGTCTCGTTGCCGATTGGCGCCATCTAGCGCCTGGTAGCACGCCCGCTGGCCCGCTGGCCCGCTGGCCCGCTGGCCCGCAATGCCTGGCTTATTTATAGCTATGATGCATGCAAAATTTATGATTTACAACAAAACACACGTCACAGCGACAGCGACAGCAACAACAATGACAAACAACAACGAGACAACAGCAACAACAACAACAACAACAACAAAGGAGGAGTACTACAACAACAACAATAACATCGACAACAATCTCATATTATCGCTGCGAGACCCAAATACGCTGTTAAGCTGCCAGTCAACCAATTGGTTACGGGCTATAAATAATCAAAACACTCACACTCACACTCGCACTCACGCTCGGCACTCAAACGCACATTGACACTCACTTATTTGCACTAAGTTAAGTATAATTGCTCGGGCTGTGGGGAATGCAACAAGTTTGCTTGAATTTGAATTTGAAAAATTTTGAAAAAAATTATACAGAATTTCATAAATAAATATTTTGATTCTACTAAGTGTAACATAGAATATAAATAAGATTGGTATAATATTTATTATATTGTTTTCAAAAAAACAAACTATAATCAGGCAACCATGTTGGAATAATTTTCGTATCCGTTTCCGATTCCGGTTCCGGTGGCCAACGCATTACGCTTTAAGGGTTTCCAGCTGTAATTTATTTTGTTTTTTTTTTTCGTTTAACGAAATTCAACAGTTTTTAAATTAACATAATTCCCTTAGGAAAGCGCAGTTTGTATGCATTATTATATCTTGTGAACATATTGTATTAAGGGTATGCTAAGTTTGTGCAAATGAACTGGGCAAATAGAAGGAGGTGTGGCATAGTCAAGGAGTGTATTCACGATCAGCATCATTAAACGAGTTGATACATGTCCATGTTCATTCAGCTGTCCGTCTGACTGTCCGTCTGAGTACAAATATAACTCTTTCTCATTTGCATTTTCTATAATAATTTTTCACAATATTATTTTATGTGAAAGAAAGTCTTAGAATGATTTAAGCTGTTGGTGCATTTGCAAAACTTTGGCGTAGGATATTTTACAGTCAGACCCGCTCGACTGTAGCTTTCATTTCCTGTTAGTGCGCATAACGATTTATGCTTGTAAATATTTATGAACAACCAATTGAAAGTTTTAACATTCGGTACTAACATACGAAATGCTTTAAGCAATATTTTCATATTGCAGCTAGTCACGATTTCGACACGATGCTGCATAAAAAACGAGCTATTTCTAGAATTTATCAGCAGAAAATATGCAAAAATCGATGCATTTTTTATGCAGCCAATGAGAACGGCACACTGGCTGCAATCAATCTTCGCATTACATGCTGCCATTTAAGATTCCATAACACTGTTTACTTTTGATTAAGCTCCCAAGTGCAGCTGAGTGAAATAAAGGACACGGATAGAGGGAGAGAGAGGGGGGGGAGAGTAAGAGGAAGCGGAAGCGAAGCACAACGAAAAACGCAAGCCCCAAACGATTGTCATGCTAAGCTGCATTTCATGCTGGCCAACATTTCTTTCTCTTTATTTTGTGCCCAAACTGTAGCTGGCTAAAAACCCTCAGCGAACCGTTGACATCTGGCGCTGCTGTTGCTGCAGCAGTGGCTGGGCCACGCCTCCCGCCCTGCCCCCTGTTAGCTGCCCGGCCGCCTGGCCGCCTGGCCGCCCGCCCACTTCTCCCTAGGCATCGTGTACTCCTTTGACGTTGGCGGTTTTCGCTAACAAGCGATGGTGAAACATGGAAATGCGCTTGAGGACGTGGCATGCAAGCCAAAATGCAAAGTTTTGACTGCGATCGAACGAGGCATGTAGCATGGAGCATGCAGCACCGGAGTACTCCGTCTGTGGCATACGAGTATCTATATCGCATGGACTAGGACTATGTATGATATGCAGCAATGCCACAGACCGCAGCTGTGTGCGGCCTTCCCCCACTCTCTCTCTCACTCTCTCTCTCTCTCTTTTACTTGCTTTGTGCAAATTTTGTGCAAATTGATTTGTTGTTATCACAGAAGGCAGACAAGAGAAGAGATGAGGTAGAGGTAGAGGGAACGGGGGGGGGGGTTTAAGGCAACTGTTGTACATGTCACGCCCTAAGCTGCACATTTCTAATGCACCTGCGTTGCCAATTGGCTCAATTTTCATGCCCCTGTCACGACAACTTGCAACTGGGCCAACTGTCGCCTGGCTGCCACAATCGACTCTTCTCTCCTTGTCTGTGTCAGTGTCTGTCTGTGTGTGTGTTTGCCTCGATTTAGATATTCTTGCTCCTTCAATTGCTCCAAATTCAATTGCATGGCACAAGAAGTGCGGCCTGTCCCGGGCGCAAAAACCATGGCAAACTTTTCATGTGACTGACTTCTTAAAAGCCAATCGACTTCCAGCGCGCTGCATTCAGTTTAGCGGACCTTTTTAGCCAACTTGTTAGCCAAGTTCTTTTTTCTGTAACCTATACACTTATTCATACTCACACTCACTCACTCACACACACACAGACATTCACATTCACAACTTTCCATTATGCTCTTCATGCAATTGCAATAATGTGCATAAATTGCTTTCCACTTGGCATCTCGACATCCCGGCATCTTGGCCCTGCTCGCTCGCATTCGATACGCCGTGGGGGCCTGCCATAAGTATTTACTGTGTTTGATACTCTAATTTCGATGGGGATACGAGTACTCGACATTAGATTGCTTTCGAGGCAGGCAGCCAAGTATAAACAGTGCCAGTTGCCAAAGCAAAATTGAGGCGGGGACTCCGCCACACACACACAAGTCAATCAAAGAGGCAGCAAATAAATAATATTCATACTGAATGAACATATTTTGGCTTGAATTAAATTTAAACATTTTAAGAATTATGCTAAACATGTAAATAAAATTTTAAAAAATTTTTTACCAAAGCTGAGACTATTTAAGAATCATAGTAAGTTAAAGAAGAAGCCTGGGTTAAACGAGTCAACCATAAATAGAAAATTTATTTAAATTTTCATTTCAGTTCAATTTTATGTATTTTTTTATTATTTAAATATTTTATCTTTTAAAAAATTTTTCATTGGAATTTTCTGCTTTTGCACTAAGCTTTAATAAACCTTATTCACTTATAAGATTATATCCTTCAAAATATTATCAAACAATAAAAATACATTTACATATACGAGACATATTTACACAGGAGAAGAAGTAGAAGAATTTTTAGAATATTAAATATATAAATTAATCTGCACTTTCATCAATAAGCGATATGATAGAACAAGGAGAAAAGTGCAAAATTGTGACTAAGTAACGAGCGAAAAGGCTCAGAGAGTGATAGGTTAGTTGGTAGGTTAATTGATTAGTTGGTTAGTAAATTAGTAAATTAGTAGTTAGCTAGTTAGAATTGGTTTTCTTTGTGGATTGGGGTATTTTGCGAGGGTTTTACTATTTTGATTATTACTATTGTTGTTGTTTTTTTTTTTCTTTTATCTAGGCTGTGATGGATTGTACAGAGTGACACATACACATAAAGCTTAGTTAAGAAGAAATTATGGGGGCCCAACATCAACATTACGATATTTTTCATTACATAAATTATTTTATAGTAGACACGTTCAGTACTCGTCGTAGCAGACAATGTTGGCTCTAGTTTTCACACAAGATTTGCAACATTCATTTTCGTACTCTGTACATCCGTCCGTCACATTTGGACGCCGCATTGCATTTGGTTTAATCTTTTCATTTTCCACTTCTTTTATATACTTGTTCTTTATATAGAGTTTTAGGTTTTTGCGTCACACACACATGGACTAAAACTCAACTGACATACATATCTGTGGGCTAAGTACGGGCTAAGCAAAGGAACAACATAAATTTGCTTGCATAAGCGCCTCTAAGTAGGCTTAAAAAATTAACACAACGAACGAACGCAATGGAAAAACAAACGGAAATACAACACAACACAACAACAACAATAACAAACGGGGGGCATAACAACAATATAATTAAGTATACATTAAACACACATTGTTTTTTTTTTTTTTTTTTTTTGCAGTGCAGCAACTAGCATAATTGCATTTGATGTAGGTTTGTTGTTGTTGGAGGTTTCACGGCGCAAAATTTTTAAATGAAATGGGGATTTTATTTTATGATAAGTGCCTAAAAATGTATAGAGCATATTTATGTTTTTTTTAATATTTTAAATAATTATAATATTTTTACTGTTAAATTTAAATCTTTTTACTGACAATTTTAATTGCAAGTTCAAAATTGATTTGACAACCGGAAACACTCCAATTTGTGAGCCTTTATGCAGAGTCGGGGGGAAGCTACATTCCATAAACGATACGTTTAATTGCCGAACGAAATGTGACTCAATTTTGCACGGAACTCAAAAACAAACATAGTACTTAACAGCAATAATAACTGAGCGGTACAACACAAACACAAAGTACAGCGATAACTAAATAACGTGTAAACAAGAAATGAGAAACGAGAGTAAACGAGTAAACACAAAAACACATTTCTCTAGCTAACACATAAATTATTTTGGCGCGTCTCTCTCAAATTATATATATGTATATGTATGCGATATATACGTATATATAGTATATGTATATATATGTATATGCAGTTGTCTCAGTCTGTTTGTGGCTAGAGAGTGAGATATATATAACATATATATATAAATCATATGAGATAATGCTAATGCTATGCGACAGTGGGCAGTGGACAGTGGACAGTGAACTGTGAACTGTGGAGCAGAAGCACCAGCAGAAGCACCAGCAGCAGCAACAGCAGCAGCAGCAGGTGGACAAGTCCGGGAAAGGAGCTGCTGCTGCTGCTGCTGCTGCTGCTGCATCTGCTGGATAAGGCCTGGATGATAAGTGATGGTCGCATTTTGCAGTTTTGTTTGTTGTTTGTTAGTTGATTTGGATTTCGAGTTGTTTTTATTTTATATTCTGTTTTCTTTTTTTTTTATTTTTTTTTCGGGTTTTTGTTGAGTTGACCCAGTTGAAACTTACCCATTCGGACATTTCGTGCGTATCAGCATTTCGATGATGATAATTTAATATTAAAATCGTTGACACAACGGATGAAGCTACCATAAACATTATGCAATTGAAATATGTACCTGTTGGTTGGTTGGGCGTGTTGTCAATATATAAAATAGTTTATTGTTGGGCGATGTGTTCGTGTGTGTGTGTGTGTGTGTGTGTGTGTGTATGTGTGAGAGAGTGTGTGGTTATTGTTTTTGTGGTGCGATTGGAGTTTTGTTTTCGGTTGATTAGTTTTTTCGGTTTGGTTTGGTTTGGTTTGGTTGGTTAGTTTTGTCGAGCATAGTTCAGGGTAGCATTTTTCGTTCAGAATTCAATCAGTGGATTGGTATTATGTTTTTTTTTTTTATCGAGAGAGTATTTTTGGCAAAAAGTACAATTTTTTTTTTTTTTGTTGAAAGAAAGAAAAAGGCAGAGATATATACAAATATTTTAGTTAGTATTGATAGTAAATGCAAATCTTGTTTCAAAAGTTTTGTATTTATGTTTTTGGGGTTGTACGTTCATTTTAAATGGTTCTTAACAATTGTATTTGTATTGGAAAAAACACACACACACAAGTAACTTTTAAATTGATTTAGTTGGAATAACATTTGTATTGGTTATAGGAGTATATAGAATATTAGACACTCAAAAACTGAATTATAATTATTAGATAGATTAAGTTTGAAGAGTAGAGTTAAGAGTATTTGAATTTAAATAGAGAATTTTTCGCATAAAAATTGAAATTCAAACAGTTTAATTTGGCGTACGAATTTTTAATTGAATTTTAAAAAGAATTTAGCAAAGAAATTTGAGATATCAATCGGTTGTAATTGGAAAAGTGTGGAATGCATTTTTATAGGTTGTTTCGTTCGACCATTAAGAGTAGAAAGAAATTTTAAATATTTTAAAAGGGTTGGGATTTTTATTTGTATTTAAAACACTGAGTGAAAAGCTTGTATTTAAATAATATTATAATTTTTTTAATCAATTTTATAATTTAATAAAAATAATCCAAGCCTTCAAAAGAGTTTTAAACAAATTAGGCTCAGTTAATTTAATTGTTTTTTAATTGTTGTAAATTATTTATTATTAGTTTCTGCTTTTTGAAACAACCCATAGTTAAAATTGCATTCTAATAGAATAGAGAATTTATTCGAATTTGGTTAAACAACCCAAAAAAGAAAGGATTAGAGCGTGCAGTTAACTCGATTACAACTGTGTGTGCATTTATCAAACCAACTCGTGTGTTCAGTGTGTCAACTCTGGGATTATTATTATTTGTTTTTTTATTTTTATTCTTACAATTTGCTATTTTAAGTTTGAAAAGAGCTTTCGGTTTAAATTGCCCTACAAGTTATTTAATTTTTTTGCTTTCTCTACAGATTTTTAGATTCTTTTTTTTAGCATCAGCTTGCAGTTTCTTTATTGGCTTTAATGTCAACGATGCGAATTGGCTTTAAAGCCAAAGAAACTGCCAGGAAATTCGATTCAATTATTTTGCTGATACACATTTTGATTTGTATTAATTGTGTGTCAAAGTTTTAATATTATAAAATCATCGGATTTTATTTGGTTATTAAAATCGTTTTAGAAATGCATGAATATGAATAGAGTATGAATGGAACTGTAATTGCAACTTTAGATTTATGAGATTATTTGATCATTGGTTAAAGGAATGTACATATATATGTATGTATTATTGTTATAATGATATATACTAGAAACTGTGAACAGAAGAACACACGAACTCAAAAGCAAAGTCGAACACGTAGACACAGCGATTACGATACGGATATATATATATATTGTATATAGCATAAGTTTGGTTATAGTACGATAAGGATAACGAGTATACATATAGGTAGAGTAAGCAGAAACTGGATTGGTAAACAAATAATCTTACCTAGCAGAGGCACTGCATCAGAGGTGGCCGGCATTGTCTCGGCAACCATATTGAGGAACACGGTCAGCGAGAGTAAGATCGTAACGCCTAGATATCGAGAATAATACGTGATGAATATTAAGTATACTTTAACAGGCAAATAAGACTGATTAGCTATGGAGAAGTAATAATTGCAAAATTTATGTAAATTATGTTTCAATGTCTAGAATTCCATGCCATCAATAATTGCCACCTGGCTGAGTCTTCTCTATTCACCAGATATGCCCGGGCATAACTCACATACTTACAGCCCCGTCATGGCAGCATTAAATGTTCAATAGTTTGTTTACCAAGTCTAGCCGTGCCGTGCCGAGCCGAGCCGAGCCGAGACTCGACTGTGGCGTCATCATCACCCATCATCATCTCGCCCTGGCAATAACGTCTAATGTGCGACGTCAGCTCGGCCCGAGGCTCAAGGCGGCAGGAGACGAGCAAGGGGGGGACTTCGTCACAGGCAGAGCTCTCCAAGCACTCATCAACGGCAACGGCAACGACAACGGCATTTTGAGGCGCTTTCTTTCGTTCTCGTTTTTTTCTCGTTTCTGCCCAGACAGCAGCATCTAATTTTAAATTCGAGACGAGGGGCTGTCATTATGGCAAAAAGTACTTGGCAAATACTTTTCGAAGCGCCTCTTAAGCTGCTGCCAAGTATTTGTGTTACGTAAGTGAAAATTCATATTAATTTATTGAACTATTTAGACTGTCTGTCAGGCTGACGGGGCTGTCAAGACTTTTTTTTTTTTTTTTTTGAATATAGTTTATGGCAGCTTGAGTATTGAGTTGTGCGGAATCATTAGGAAATACTCCGCCCCCGCCTCATTTTCAATCCACTTACCCAGCGATAGTTTTTCACCCGAGTCCGGCGGCAGTGTGAAGCCGAGCAGAGCCATCGATGCAATCAGTACACAGGGTATGATCAGATTAAAAAAATAGTATAGAGTGCGTCGTCGTATGATTATTGCAAATGTGATATCTATATACGGTTCCGGGCAGCAGTTGTAGTAGATCTCATTGCGTTTTCCCGGCACACCTGCACACACACACAAATTAGCAGAATATTAGTGAAAATACTTCGTTATAAACTTAACACAACAACAATGATTTCGATTTTCTGTCTTTTCATGTGTCCAGCTTTTACTTGGGCCGTTTTTGTCTGAGCTTTGGGACTATGCTATAAGTTTGAGCATGGCATACAGGCAAGTATAGTATAAGTTGTAGTAGATATAGTAGTAGATAGTATATTAATATATATAGAGAGAGAGAGAGAGAAAGTATGTAAGTTGGCAGAGAGTAAAGCGTTCTGTAAGACTTGTGAAAAGCGTTAAGAAAGTTGAGCAAAATGAAGCGTAGACTAATTGGAAGTGTTTGCAGTGAGAAATAGGGGGAGAGAAGAAGACATTGTGTGGGGGTTGTTTAGAGCTTAAAAAGGAATAGAAGGAGTAGATTGGAGTATGATATAGTTATAGTTGTAGTAGTAGAAGTAGAAGTATGGTAACTATGGCTCTTGTGTGCATGCTGTGGTTTCTCTAAGTGTAGTCAAAAAGTTGAGTGTAGCGTGTAGTATGTTGTAGTTCCTGGCAAAAGTTTTATTTGCATACGTCGAGCAACTAATTTGAAGTAAGCGCCGACTTTGGTTTGTTCTAGGCAAACATCTTGCAGAACTTCTAGAGAATTTCAAGAGTTGCAATACTCTGGCAAGTTACTTAAAGTAATACAAATAGTTAAAGGTTTGTTTTCAAGTAAGCTGTATAACAAATCTAAATTCAGACAGCTCGATGGGACTCCTAGGATAATTGGCTATACTTCTCAAATTACATAGTAGAAAGATTAAAAGATGACAAAATTAAGGTATTGACAAAAAATTCTATTGTGAGATCAAAAGAAATATAGCATAAATTAGAGAATAGTTCAAGTATCTTGTTGAGTTATTAACTATTCTCTCCAAAAAAATATCTAAAATATCAAATATGTTTACAATCTTTAGCCATAAGGAAATACAAATCGTATAGCTTTTCAAAAATGTTACGGTAGTTAAGAAACTTTCCTTGGGGTTACTAAAAGAGCTTCAACTTTAAATACCATTAAATTTTAGGAAAAAACCATAAAAACTTCAAATGATTTGCATAAACTGCCTGCTCAAGGCAAATACCGCAAATGCGCATTGAAAAGTGTTGCATAACGGAAAAAAAAAACAAAAGCCAAAATAACAAAAATGAGTAAAAACAATTGCAGAGAAATGCAGAGTAGAAGAGAAAAAACGCAAAAAAAAAAAATCGGAAAGCTTAAAGCGAAAAATTTGTTGCACAAACTTTCTCAGCACTTTTGTGTGTTGCGAACTTTTGTGGCCAGTGTTGAGTAGGGAACTTTTGTCGGAGTAAATGTGTGAGTGAGTGTGTATGCAACTGCTAATTTATAGTGCTTGTACGACTTGCTGTGACTGTGTCTGTGTCTGTGTCTGTGTGAGTGTCTGTGTCTGTGTCTGTGTATTTGTCTTTTAATTTCTTAATTGGTTTGGTGCGTGGTTGTAGAAAATCTTCTCTTTCTTTCGGTGTGTGTGTGTGTGTGTGTGCCGGAAAGAAGTTTAGCTATGTGTTTGTGTGTGTGTGTGTGCGTGTGGTTGGGTGCGGGCTGCGCATTTAGCTATCTTAGCATACTCTGCGGAAAACTGCAATTTACGACTTTCTGCATTTTCTTTTTTTTCAATTTCTTTTCATAGATTTTCGTTTTGTTTCTTGCAACTTTTGACGCATTAAGTTCCATGCATTTGCATGACCTTAGAAACTAAGGAAAACTTAGTTTTCAGGTCGTTTAAGTATTTCAAAAGCGATAAAATGAAGAGCAATCAAAATTCGAATAGAGGTAAAAACTTACTAAAAGCTTGCTAAATGGGACTTTTCGGGTTTGTTTTTGGTTTGTCATACTCGTTTCTCTTTTTTTTTCGATTACTTAAGATTACTTAAATTCAATAGATATATTTGGGTTTATTGTATTCATACAATATTCATTCTATGCAGCATTCAGTATATCATTATCGATAAAGGACAGCAGTTCCATTTTGGAACCCCTTTGCATGCTTCGTTCAGAGAGAGAGAGAGAGAGAGAGAGAGAGAGCAAGAGTGAGCAAATGTCTAGTGATGGGATAGGTCTTACCTCTTGCTTAGGGGACTGTAATGCTCTGACATACTAAACAGTCGATGCAACATACTACAGAGTATGCAACAACGACTGACAAGTATTTTCTTTCTTTTTTTTTTTTTGGATCATAGTTATTTTTTAAACTATGTTTAACGAAACGTTTACGCGGCTATTTCGGACTTGAAAAGTTAAAGCGCCCAAGTTAAATAATTTTTGATTGTTTTTTGATTTCTTGTTGGAGTGAGTGAGTGGGAGAACACTGGATAAGCGTGTGATATACGAGTGTACTTTGAAGTAAAAACAGTAGTAAAGTGGTATGTAGATAAGAAGAGTAGTTGAAGTTAGTTAGTTAGTTTTGGGGGGTAACAGGGTTCATTAGATGCCATACTTCATTCCGTATTCATTGAACTCGAACCTGTTAATTGGGGAACGATTTCGAGGGTCGGGGGGGATAGTTAAGATGATTAAGATGGGGTCAACAGTGATTGGAGAACGTTTACAGCAGCCGATTGATTGAGGCAACGCACGCTGATTCAATCAATTGTCGCGGAAAACGTTGCACAGTGTGAGTTTCGAACGGAACGAGTTCGGAACCTGAACCCTGCTTCGGTCAGAGAGTTGAGTGAGAAATTGTTATGCCATGTTTGAGATAGAGAGAGAGAGCGAAAGAGAGAGAGTAAGGGTCGAGAGAAAGAGAGAGAAAGAGTAGTTCAGCTATAGATGAAAAGATGAGTACTTGTTTGACTACAAAGATGAGTGCGAGTACCCACACTTGAAGGCTTTAAGCCATAAGAACTTATGGCGTAACATCTTGAAAGATGAGAAATAAGTTTTCTTTCTTGTTCTTCTTCTTCAACGTTTTGTTTTCATTTCAGACACGCACGCACATACTAGGTCATATACATACATATATATAAAGTCTGTGTACAATAAAAATGGCCATGTTTCAGGCAGTCATTTCTCAATTTTTCTAATGTGCATGTTTTCGTTTCATTTGTCTGAGAACGTGAGTTACCTAAAGTAAGCAACGGCTGCCAGCTCTGTTAGTTTCTTTTACTGCTGGCTTTTTACTGGCTCCCTTCTTTTTTTTTTTTGGTTTTTCTGTCTTTCTGTTTTTCTAGTTTTCTGTTTCTAGTTATCTGTTTCTGTTTCTGTTTCTGTTCCTGGTTCTGGCATTGGCTTACTCACCCAGTAGTTCCCACTCGCCGTTGAGCACGTAACTGCTGATATCACCGCCAGTTTCATCTTGTAATTGCAAATCCAGCTTTAGTTACAATGAGGAGAGGGTAGAATAATATAAATATATATATCGCTCCGCCATCTCCACTTCCATCTTCTTCTTTATATTCTTCGTCGCATTCAATAAATCAAACGAAAAACGAAAAATGGAACTCATACAATGGAAAAATCAAATAAAAACAAAAAATAAATGTATTCTTTTTCAAGCATAACAACTACGAGCTGGGGTACTCCCTGGTTGCCTTGCTTTGCTGCCAACTCGGGCCGACTGTATCAAACCTGAAATCCATCATAGGTCCAGCTGCCAAACTTCATCTCGCAGCGTTGATCGTCGAACGGGAACCACGTGATGTCGATTTTGCATGTCGACTTGAAGATGCCCGGTGGCACATACAGGCACGAGCCATTGTTGCGCACCACCACATTGGTCTGATAGGTGCCATCGAAGCCCTCGTCGGCGCTGTTGTACATCAGCACGTCTGGCTTCCAGATGCGATGCGGCGGTATGCGCAGATCCTTGACGCCGCCATAGTCCGATGTATTCCAGCGCAGATTCATGTCGTTCCACTCGAGTTTGAGCCACACATTTGTGACTAGCAATTGATTTTTCTCATCCTGCAAGCAGATTGAAAATGGGAAATTCAATTTAGTTGCCATAAAATACAATTGAAATTGCGTAATTAAGTTTGAATCATTAACAAACATTGCCATAAGCCTTATTAATTAATTCGCTTTGCACACGCTTAATTGCAAAGCCTTGTGGCCGATAAATATTTTAAGCCTTTGGCTATGCCACAACAATTGCGAAAATAAATATCTGTTAGTCCTTTGAGCCTTATGAACTGTCCCTGGTCTTTTCATCATGCAGCAAACTATTGCATAATTGAAGAGCCTGAGCGCCTGAGAGCGGAACTGCTCGTACAACAAAAACCATTTCAATTTGCGCCAACTTTAATCAAGCGAGTTAAATTTTTTAAATGTGCAGCAAAACCCACGGCCCGGGCCATTTCCCCAGGCACGTGGCCCAATAGTCAAATCCGCGCATTACAACAATGACAACAACAAAAGCAAAGCCAACAACACGAACAACTGGCAAACAATTGTAAAAAATGCATAAAGCGCACACAGGGCGTATGTGTAATTTACAATTAAATGCCTGAAATATTCATGGCGCGGCCGGGCCAGAGCGAAAGAGCGAGAGAGAAATGCCGAAAAACCAAATCTCTGGGCGCTTAACTAACGAAACAAAGTGAGTACAGCAGCAGCAGCAGCAGCGAGGGGAGGAAGGGTCAGGGGGCGTTACTGTAAGCCGTGCCTGGCATTGCACAAATATTTTGACCGAGCAATTTCCGCAATATGAACTGTGTGTGCGCTGGCGAATGAGTGTTTTTGTGTGCAAGTGTGTGCGTGTGTGTGCAAGTGCAATTGGAAAATGCAGCAACTCCAGCAGACAAATAACAAAAGTGGCAGCGAAATTGCGACAGAAATGCGGTAAAATGAAAACGGAGCAATGGCCCGGGCCAACAACAACACAAAAAAAAAAAAGAGGAAAAATGGTACTGCAGGTCCGGTCCGCAGCCTATCGAATCACATCCCATGGCATCGCATTGCATCGCACTGAAGCTGTCAATATGTTTCCGCAGTGCCCTCTAACCCTTGCCCCCCCCTCCGAACGCGACGCTTGCCTAACGTTATCGAACGGGCGGCAAATAAAAGCGGCAGGCAGCGGCTAACAGAGTTGCCTACACGGCAGGATGCAGCTAGAAGTGTACACAGGACACGTAATATTGCGGTCATAACAACATACAAAAACTGCAACAACAACAACAGCAGTCAGCTCTCTCTTTTGCTCTCCCTCTCTCTCTCTCTCTCTCTCTAAATATAGCTATTACATTATTGCACTTGATTGCAGCTTCCATTTCACTCACTTTATATAGCCGCAACTGCTGCGCTTTCCTCGCTGTTTCTGCCTCTCTCACTCACTCACTTTCTTCCTCTCTCCCTCTCTCTCTCTCCCTGTCTGTCAACGTGTTTTGGAGTGCATTTCGTGGCTCTAACCGCAGCACAAACAAATTGAACGCTGAAAAGTATGCTATGCTTTTTCGCTGTCCCTCATCCGATTTCCCCCGGGCTCCCTCTGTCTATGTCAACCTAATCAAATTCGTTTTCAACAAATTAGAACGAAAATTGGTTTTTCTGCGTTACGTAGGCAGGCCCAGGTGCCGACAGCGAGGGGCGGTGGAGGCGTGGCGGCAGTCACATAATTCACTTTGATAGTTCAATTTGCCAGATTGTTGCAGTCGCTGTGTATATTTTTGGAGCAGCTTCACGTTGAGTGTCATTAGCCATTATTGGCTTGAGTGTTGCGAGTATGCCATGAAAAGCTGAAGCAGTCTAGGGATTCATTTCTATAGCATTAATGTGGCAATAATTGGCAGCTTGGGCTCACTTGGAGAATGTTGCTCGCAATTGCAATTTCCCCTAAGTTAGGGCAAAACTGTTAAGGCATTTTATTACTTTTGTACACATAATTAAATTGAAAATTATTATAAAATTAATTTCTAAATAATGTATATGCATAATTGACGCTTCTGTTGTGCAATCCCCATTTGCGCTCGCTTTGTGGCATCGCTCAAAGCGTAGCAAGTTCATTCAATCATTGGGCCACATTCTATGCATACTGCACACACTGTATAGGGGTATACTTCACCTCTCTCTCTCTCTCTCTCTCTCTCTCTCTCTCTCTCTATCTCATTCTCTCTCCTGCTCTAGCCAACTGCTCTGCTACTTCGCATTCAATTTGCATTGCGCAGCACATGTTCATTTGCAGCTCCAGCAAAACTTTCAACACAATTATAAAAACTGAAAAAAAAAAAATGTACGCGAATGTTAAGAGAAAACGAGAGAAATAAAAAACAAACCGCTTCAAGTTTAATTAAAATAAAAATATGAGAAGAGAGGGCGAAATAGTTTGCAGGGCGTGGCAGCGCCAGACGAACTGCGAACTGCGAACTGCGAAATGGAAACCACAGAAATTGTGGCGCTTATTTGTCGTCGCCTTCGGTGGCCTCTGCTGTTGCTGTTGTTGCTGTTGTTGTTGCTTGTGTTGTTCTTTTGTTTTTGTTGCATGCATGCAAAACAGGCAGACAGAAGCACGGGGAGTGGAGGAGGTGTGGGCGGGGGCAGGAGGCCTGCTGTTCTTTCGTGGTTTCTGCTTTCTGCTTTTGTTTTAGTGGAGCAACAGACGTAAAATAAACGAGGCTTATTCCCATTCAAAAACTACAGCGAGTATACGTATAGCTCATTCGCTCTCCCGCTCTGGCTGTGCAGCTATCTCTGTCGCTCTGTCGCTCTGTGCACTCTTTCTGTAGCGGCAGTTGTTGAATTTTAAATGAGCGGAAAAAAGCAAACGGCGAAATTATTACAGCCAAGTTGGGCTGCCGCTGCCCAAAGACAAGTTTCAGTTGGCGTATAATTTGCATATATTCCCACACTCGCACGCACACACGCACACGCACACACACACGCATACACGCATACAGGCTGTAACTGCAGCAGTTCATTGACATGCGGCGCGTTCGGGGAATTTAAAAAGCCTCGCAAAAAGCGCACAAAAAAACGAAAAAAAAACTGTAACTGAAAACGCGGCGCGCAATCCCCATGCACACACACACAGACACAGAGACAGCGACACGCACACGTACAGGACAGCCACGTAGGCCTAGTTTCTTATTGTGCCAATGGCTTGGCTCCGCTGCTCGAGTTCATTATTCATTTTCGCTGATATCCGTTGATATGCTGCGCGACCCATGCTCGCCCATTGACGGTGTCTCCTTAATCACTTTTCGTCCTTGTCATTCGCTTGTCTTATCTCACACTACACTCCACTTTCCGCTTTCCGCTTCCTCTCTCTCTGTGTCTCCTTCATGCTGCCCTTTTTTTCGTTCGTTCTGCTTGTCTGCCGCTCATTGACGCCAATTAATCTGCGCCTCGCTTTGTCTGGAGTCTTTTAATTAATGCGCCTGGGAGTTGTTTTTTTCTCCCAGCAACTTTACTTGTTTTCTTCTCTTGTTTTTCCACTTTTTATTTTTATTTTTTTTCCCCAGCTTTGCCTTACTTTCTTGCCTGTCCGATTATAGCGCGCTTTCCTTGGGCTGTTTGTGATTTTCCAGAAATAAATTAAGTCATTTTGTAGTTTGTTTTTCGAATTTGATATAGAGAAATAATTTCCGCAAATTATTTTCGTATTAATCATTGCCTTGTAGGTATTCCCAGTGGATCGATAGTTTAACTTCGGGATCATTTTACAAGTCATAAAAAACACTTGAAAGTTTCAACTTTTTCACTTCACTTTTTTTTCTGGGCTAAATTTAATTGAAAATGGCAAAACGTAAAGTTTGCTGCGTGCTTCGTGCGCTTTCAAAATGCAATTAAATAGAAGCATGGGCGGTGTCAGAGTGGGCGTGGCCCTTTTGCATATTTTAAACAACAGACGTGCAGGCATGTGTGTAGGGATGTGTGTGCGGGGGGGGGAAGGGGGCTTTGTGCCGTGTGGCTGCTCTCATCGAAGGCAAACACGGTTACCGGAGTGAGGGGAGTGTGGGCAGGGGAGCTTAGAGCGGGTCGCAAGGCTTACCAACATGTGTTTATGAGCATGCAGGGCAAACATTTGAAACTCCATTATCAAAATGACAGCTGACGGCAAATATTTACAAGACGCCACATACGCTTAGAGGTATAAAATACATATACACGCCATATATGTACTCGTATGTATGCTATAACATCGATATCGAGCGAGGCCAGAGACAAAAGCAAAGTATCTTCGTAACAGAATTTGAATTTGTATCTAAAACGCGCATCGTTCGCGTTCAGTTCAGTTAATTAAATTGCGCTTTTATCATCGCACACACACACACACACACACACACTCGCACACACTCCTTCACTAACTGCTGTTCAAGGACTTGCGACAACTTGACTTCTATGGCAAAGTGTTTACGTAATGTTCAGCAAATGCCGCGCGCGCACTCCGGCTCTGGCTCTGGCTGGCTTAGCTGTTAAACCGAAAATGCCATTGTGGCCCATAAGGCCCATCAATTCGGGGGCCAACTGTGCATGGCAATGGCTTCCAACGACAATTACAGCCATTTGTTGGCCGGATTTTACAGCTAAACTATACATCTTTGCTCGCATTGCCGCTGCTGCTTTGGCTTTGTGGCAAACTATGCGACTAAGTCGGCCAAAACGGAATGGAATATTGTCTTTGGCAGCAGCAGCAACCGCACAAAGGAAGCCAATGGATTATCAATGCTGAAGTTTATGAAAGGAAGAAATAGAGAAGTAGGAAAACAGAGAGAAAGATCAAAGCATCTTCAATCGGTTAATCATATTCAAATCCGTTTATCATATAAATTTACAGCTCAAAACTGCGCAAGCAGTTGAAGAGAACTTCAAGCTAAGAGGGAAGTTAGTCGAGTGGGCGGGGGGGATTGATGCACATTTGCCGTGCGCTCGCTCGTTAAGTGGAGTTGTGTCATTTGTTGTCGAAGTGCTGCCCCAATTTGGGCAAACACTTGCACGGGCCATTGAGCAAGGCGCCTGGACATGCAGCCCTGGCTGGCTGGCTGGCTGACTGTCTGTGTGTGCGAGCGCCCATTTGACAAACTTTTGCCTTTGAATGCAGCACAACACATCCACACACACACAGACACACACATAGCTACACACTTGCCACAGTCATTCGCACATGCAACAACATCAATCAAAGGGAAAGTGTGTAAGGCGCAGCTATCCGAATGGAATCCAAAGCCAAATGCATTGAAAATGCTGAAAACTGTGCCAAGCATGCGCTGCATATGTGTGTGTGTGTGCGTGTGTGTGTGTTTTAGGTGTCCTGTTTAAGTTGATGAAATACATGCAGCGAAGCCTCAGTGAGAAAAAAAAAGGGCTCTGCTGTGGTTCCCCTTGCAGCTGCAAAGCGCAGCCCAAATCGAGGCTTCTCTGGAATTAGGCGCGCCTTTTTCAAAGGATCTGCAGCACAGCAGGAATAGCCAGAGCAGCAGCAACAGCAACAGGAACTGTTGCCAGCCGGTAAACAAACGTGCAACATGATAACATTCTAATTTGAGCAACACACTGCGCTAACAAAAGCTGCCCAGGTGCAGTGCAAAAAAGTGTAGCATACTTTTTAGGGCAACTGCTTCAGTGCGAAGTTGCCACGTTCCCTTTCATTGTTTGCACTTCTCAGCAGGTGGAAGTCAAGTGTGTGTGTGTGTGTGTGTGTATAGCACATAAATCGTGACTTATTCAAATGCAATTTTCAGCTGCACCGCACACGAATACATTCGCTTTCCCAGGCAAGACTTTTGTTTTGTTTTCATGTCTTTTTTGTTGCCTCTGCCGTTTGTCATATGTCCTGTGCCTGTGTATGTGTGTGCGTGTGTGTGTGTGTGTGCTTGCCCTTTTCACAGTTGACCTCCCCGGGGCGCAATTACGACATTTGCTTTGCATGCCCAAGCCCAGCGGCTTCAGCACAAATCTTGACTAGCTGAGATAAAACTGCATTTCCACTGGGCACACTGGGCAGCAATTATCCCGGAGGCTGGACTCACTCACTGCCCACACATAGCCAATCGAGTTAGCATCATTCTGGCAACGCATTGTTGGCATTTCTTAAAGCTTAATCACTTGGCAACTTGACAGATAAGAGACGTTGACTGTCGCACTGATAAGCAGCTAAAATTGATGATGGCCCAAAACCCGCACAAACAAACGAGTGCTGCTTCCCTCTGCCGCTTAACCTCTTTCTCCCTCTCTTTCTCTCTCTGCTACACTCTGCAGTTTAAGAACTGCTCAAATTGAATTGCGCTCACTCTCGGGACAATTTCGTTTGGCCTTTGCCAGCAGCGCAGCTGCCTGTCCTTGCACACACGCCCCCATCGGCCTCCCCCCCCCAGCTGCCAACAGCAGCTGCAGCAGCTGTCAGGTGTTAAATCTTCAAATTGCTTTGAGACCAGACCCCCCCCCCCCTCCTTCGTGACTCTCCTCCGCCCACGTCGACTTCCTCTGCACCCGTAAAATATGCAAATGCAGCTGCGAGTGCAGTTAACAGTTAAAATATTGCCAGTGTCAAATGCCTCAATATCCTGGGGGAAATATAATGGCATTGGCGCCTGCTAAAGAGCAGGAAAAAAAAATGAGAGAGAGCGTGGCAAGGCAAAATGCGAAATGCGAAATGCGAGTGAAAGGGTGCATAAATATTTTCCTCTTCAAGTGTAAATAACTGTGAAGTGCTCGAACCGAGTGTGAATCGCCTCAAATTGAAAGATTTATATGCAGTTTTCAACAGCGCACATTTTTCTTGCCAGCAGCTGAAGAGAGCACAGGCTCTATGGGTTAAATTCGAATATAATTTATGGGTTTTTCTATGTACTGGAAGAATGTAAATTATTTTGAAATTGCAAATCAAACTTGATTCACTTAGGCAACGCAAAGAGTAACAAAATAAATGTTTCTCAATTATTCGTTTTATTTGCTTATTTGCTTTTACAGCACTGGCTAGTTTTTTACATTTTTACATATTTTTAAACACTTATTAACACTGGTTAACTTTAGGTTAAAAAATCCTGAAGAATTTTTCAGTTCTTTACTCAGGCTACGCAAAGAATTTAAGAAAAAAAATCCCTTTTTATTACTTATTTTATTTGCTTATTTGCTTTTATAGCACTGACAAATTTTTGAGATTTTTCCACAATTTTCTAACATTTATAAACACTGTTTAGTTGCATCAAAACTCCCCTACATTTTTCCAAACCAAACGAGTTTTTATACCATTGCGAATGGTATATCTTAACTTCATCCAGAAGTTTGCAACGCATCTTAGGAGACATCTCTGAACCTATAAAGAGTATATATTCTATATCAGCATCAAAAGGGGAGTCGAACAGACCATGTCCGTCTGTCTGTCCGTCTGACTGTTGCAATGCCAACTAGTCGCTCAATTTTAGAACTATCTTGATGAAACTTGGTATACATGTTTCTTATTACTGCACGCTGTAAATAAGTCGGAACGAGCCAGATCGGACCGATATATCGTATAGCTGTCATAGAAACTATCGGTCGAATTTTGTTATATCTTAAGATATCGCTTAGAAACTTTTTCGATATATGTCTAAGTATGCCTTTTAAAGGCTGTCAAAATTTGATCGAAATTATACCGATATATCGTATAGCTGCCATAGAACCTATCGGCCAACTTTAATCATTTTGCAAGATATCGTTGTGAAACTTTCCTGATATATGTCTAAGTATGTCCATTAAACTTCGTAGTTGCACTAAGTAGTACTAACTCACTCTCACACACACATACAGACACACACACAAAGGATTAAATGATGCAGACGATGTGCTGTTATGACGCGAGCAACGGAACTATGTAAAACGTTTTCTTTAATAACTTCTGTATTCATTGTCCGATCGCATTATCAGCATCTTTACGTATTCTAAAGCAGAAATCTGTAACCTAAATA
This sequence comes from Zaprionus ghesquierei, assembly GCA_018904095.1. NCBI lineage: Eukaryota > Metazoa > Arthropoda > Insecta > Diptera > Drosophilidae > Zaprionus > Zaprionus ghesquierei. The sequence continues at coordinate 5,592,673 of JAEIGP010000806.1, read as the reverse complement.
CTAATATTCAAAAATTATCAATTGTCGTGGGCGGTGGGCGTGGCACCTCAAATTTGAAACAATCTTGATCTGCGCATGATTTACAGGAATCAACATGCTAAATTTGGTGTCTGTAACTGTAATACTTTCCTTAATATTCGGAAATTATCGATTTGCGTGGGTGGTGGGCGTGCCACCTTAAATTTGAAATAACCATCAGGAACCATCATGTCAAATATGGTGTCTCTAGCTTTTGTAATAGCTGAGATCTCGACGTTCATACAGACAGACGGAAGGGCGGACAGACCGACATGTCTCAATCGTCTCGGCTCAGCTGAGCCAGAATATATACACTTTATGGGGTCTGCCATGTCTTCTCCGCCTGTTACATACTTTTGCACAAACTTAGTATACCTTTTTGACCATTTGTTGTATTAAAATCAGATATATCGTTAAGCAGCCAAGGAACCTATTTAATATGTAGAGTAACTGCACTGATATAAAACTTTCGGCGTGTCGAAGGTAGCTTTTCTTTCTTGTTTAAGTAAGCTACGCTTTCGATTCTCTTTCAACTACATTTTTGTTTTATTGTCATATTTACTTTTACAGCGCTGGCAGTTTTCTTTAGTTTTATCTACACTTTTTTCTTTAACATTTATTAACACTGGTTAGCTTAAAGCAAAATGGCGCTGGAGCAGTACTGTGGCCTGAGCAAGATGCCCTTTATGCAGGACGATCCGAATGCGGAATATGTCAAGCTGCAGCTGACGATAGCGCGCAGCATCTTTGACAATCCATATCGATTGCTTGCCCCACCCTTCGAGGACCCGGAGCAGAATCTCAATAGGATCTTACAGCAGAATCACATAAAGCTAGACGTGGCACACGGCACCACAACGCTCGGATTTAGATACAAAGGCGGCATAGTGCTCTGTGCCGATTCACGCAGTACGCTGGGCAGCTACATCAATTCGCAGGAAGTGAAGAAGGTCCTTGTGCTAGACAAGTGCATGTTGGGCACCACAGCCGGTGGTGCAGCGGACTGCATGTACTGGGATCGTGTGCTCACCATGGAGTGTCGCCTTCATCGCTTGCAAACGAATCAATCTATGTCGGTGATCGGCGCATCGCGTTTCATCTGCAACATTGCCAACAGTTTCAAGGGCATGGGCCTATCCATGGGCATGATGCTGGCGGGCTACGATTGCGATGGTCCCCGTCTCATCTATGTGGACTCGGAGGGTCATCGCACCGAGGGGAATTCATTTTCGGTGGGCAGCGGTGCCATGTATGCCATCGGTGTGCTCGACACGGACTACAAGTACGATATGAGCGATGAGGAGGCCTACAATTTGGCACTGCGTAGCATCTATCAGGCCACCTATTTGGATAGCTTCTCGGGTGGCTTGGTGCGTCTCTATCATGTCAATGAAGCGGGCTGGAAGCTTGTCTCCTGCTACGATTGCATGCAGCTGCACAATAAGTTCGCCAAGGAGTTGAGGCGCGGCCCAAGTGCGCGCAATGTGCAGTTTGGGGGAGCCTACATCGTAAGGGATTGAGCTAACTTGTAATAAAGAAAGCTCTCTATATGGGTAAGGTGAACTTGTTCTGTTCGCCAGCTAATCACCTGCTAAATCGAAGCTCGTTTGCTGTAAATATTTGCATTATTTATTTGCCACATACGCTTTGATTGGCAACAGTTAATTGTGGCGCAAGCAGGTGTGAGGCAACACCTAAGCAATTCGCAAGTTATTCCTTAAATAAAACTTTAAGTACCGCTAGCTAGGGGGGATCCCCCAACCTACACATACTTAGCACACTCGGCGATGCTGCTGACACTTTGAAAACGCACGCACACACACACACACACATACAGAACATAAAGTTTACGGGGCGCAGCTTTGTGGGGTTTGCTGCCTGTGATGACAGTGTTAACACCCACTCCCCCTTCCCCTGCCCCTTCCTTCCCGTTCCCTCCCCCTTCTGCCTTCTGCTGTTACAAAATGACCCGATTTTCGGTTTTTATGCCTGGCATACCGACTGTAATTGTTGTTTTTGTTCGAGCTTTTGTTGCTGCCGTTGTTGTTGTTGTTGTTGTTGTTGTTGCCTTGCGCGTTTCGAGTGTGCGTGCTGCAGTTTTTACTGCCAGCAATTCGAGCGCAACGCTGGGCAAAAGTAAGATAAGCCACAACAGAGTCCACACGACAAGCAGTTACTCAGTGTGTGGCAAGGTCTAAGCTGTCCCCATCGTGCACACACACACACACATATGCAGAGTGCAAGGCATTGTTTGTTCAATTGATAACTTCAGTAGATATTTTTATGCAATTTTCATACACTTCTAGCTCAACTGCAAAATTTGTTTCACTTTAAAAACTTCAAGTAGAAATTCCCTTTGCAGGCAACTTTCGCATGCTGCATGAAACAAGGCTGGGCAACGCATTGTGCTTCATTCGTTTTCAACTTCATTTTATAGGCAACAACAACAACAACAACAACAACGCAAAGGCAACGGCAACGGCAACTCGCACTTCATTTTTGCGCCTCGACTTTTATGTGTTTTAGCGGCAGGTGTGAACAACACATGTGCAAATTTTATTTATTCATTTTATTTGCATGCCAAGTGTGTGTGTGTGTGTGCGTGTGTGTGTTGTTTATGCGGGTGTGTGTGTGTGTGTGTGTGTTGTGAAAGCTTTGCAGCATTTTCGCAGTGTGTGACTTTTAACGCGCCACTGAATGCGCAGTTCTAGGCCTGTAACAGCAGCCAACAGCAACTGCCCCAAACTCTGCGGGCTCCCCCCCCCACGCCTGCACCACCTGCTGCTGCTACTCCCTCTGTGTGCCCCGCTTCGACTGGCTACAGGCTTTCAGGCGCAGTGTCTTTTGTTTGTGCGCTCCATTTTGCTGAGTCCCAACTTTCAGCTCGGGACACTGTCCTGGCAGGCAGCAAACAGCTCACACACACTCGCACACACACACACACACACACATAGAAATCTAATATGAATTGAGGTTGTCTCACTAACAAAGGCAAACGCGCTGAGCTCCAACTTGCTGCATATACAAATGTTACCCCAACAACAAGAAACGCATAGCTGCCTTACCTGAATGCAACATGCAACCTCCCTGCTCGCCGCGCCACCTGCTTGAAAGGTGAGAATGAGTCAAATGCCACACGCCACATGACGTGGCATGTAATTTGCTCGACACTGGCGCACTGTGTGTGTGTGTGTGTGTGTGTGTGTGTGTGTGTTAGTGTGTGTCCTGTCTGCATCCAGGCCAGTCAGCCAGAAGAGCGAACTCCCGCCCGAGAGCTGTCATTCAGGGAACCCGCACGCACACACACACGCACACAGACTCCCTCACACACACACACACATGCACACTCACTCCAAAGCAAATAATTAAAATTTCACTTTCTTGGCAATTCACTTTTCATGCTGCAGCGCACAAAATGGTGTCATCAGTTTTTAGTCACCTTCGCTTTGGATGCATTTTTCGTGCTGGCTTTAAAGCGCTTTAAGTGAATACTAAAAGCAAATGCATACACCCTACTTAACACTATTTGGCTTAAGGAAATTTCTTAGATTTTGCTGTACTTACCACATCGATAATTTGCATTAAAGTTAAACCAAAGCTTAATTGTAACGGGTCCGATTCGTTGAGAACCGGACGTTCTAGTGTATTATAAGGATCCAAAAGATCATGTAACAGTCTCTTTTCATGATATCCTGCTAGGCAAACTGCAAAAGAAAGTAGAAGAATAGACGTGAAACATTTATAAAGATCGCATGGCATAAGAAGAAGCGATAAGGTTGTGTGTGCGAGTTTTGCCGCCTCACAAAAAGCACCGCAAATCAACATCAATAATTCGTGTTGCAAATGAAACAAGTGCGAGGGCGGAGGGTGGAGGGGAGGAGAATGGTGGGACTACAATTTATTGATATGCAAAAGTTTACGAGTTTTTGGTTTGCTTTTTGCAACTCGGCCAAAAACTGATTCTGATTCCTTGCTCGGTTCCTGTTCCTGTTTCTGTTTCTATGCGAGCAACCCGCATGGTTGCGCTGCGAAAACTTTTGCCCTTTCTCGCATTTTGCTCTTTTTGTTTGCCATATGTCTCTGTGCAGCTCTCTCGCTCACTCGCTCGCTCTCTGTCTCTCTGTCTTGCTTGGCTTCCATTGTTCCGGCTTGCGCATAACAAAGGGAAACTTTTATTGAGCCAAAAGTTTTTAACATACAAATTTTCTTGCTTTCTTGCTTGGCCCTCGGACTGCTCGCTTTCTTGGCGATAATAAATTGGCCCTGGCAGAGGCGCCCACACACACACACACAGAGAGAGAGAGACAGGCCCACGCACACCCACACTTAATAATAGAGTGGAAGCAAAAACACTCATACGCCCCGTTATTTGTCTACCGCTTGCCGAATCGTTATCGTCGAATTATTTATGCATGCAACGCAAACGACAAAGAAAACTAAGAATGGCAACCATGTGGAGCATGTTCTCGGCTTCCCGGCTTCTCTTCTTCCCCTGCCTTCTTCCAAGGGGAGGCCTTGTCCCCTCCCCTCTTCGCGCTGTGGCGTGCCTTCAATTTTGATAATTTCTTAAGAGTTCTTTGCAGTTTGGGCTGCGCCAGACAATTTCATGCCAGAATCGCAAGCATGCTGCACTTCATGCTGCAGCAAGTTTCCTTTGTGGCATGCCACAAGCTACTTGTACTACAAAAATCCAGCTGCTAAGTAGCACTAAGTGTCGGATTTGTGCGCTGAAGTGGCATCGTGTGCAGCATTCGCGCGCGCGCCCGCCCTGTGGCAAGCTGAAAATTGAGACAGCGATTGCAGCGCGATTCATTTTTAATGATTTCTTGCCACTTGTGGCGCCTCACCAAGGAGATGCTCAATATCCTGTCCATGCACTGATGCATTTCCATGCAGTTTTTTGTACAGCAGCAAGCCACGGCAAGTTGATTAATATTGATTACAGCTCAAGCTGTGTTTTAATTGGCAAGCGGTTATGGGGCAGCAAAAATGGGCAGACAGGTTGACAGAATGATTGAAAGATAAGTTAAAAATTATTAAAAATTTAATTATGAAAAAAATATTGAAAAGAAACTTAGAAAATATATATTTAAAAATCTGGCAAATATTTAAAAAATATTTTAAAAAATGTATAAATTTGTTTATTAAAAATTCTGCACATTAAAAAATTTTAAAATTATTTTTCAAGCCCTTAACACTTAAAGAAACTATTTTAAAATCCAACAAATATTTAAAAAAAATATAAAAATCAACTTAGAAATTTCTTTAACGAAAATGCCACAAATTAAATAATTTTTAAAAATTAAATAAAGTCTCTCAACTTGAAGCCCCGCATTTCCGCTTGCTATTTATCTTGTACTCTTTAAATACTTTTGCGTAATACCGTGTGGCAGCGGATTCTAAATTCACTTTCAGTTTTTACACTTGCCCTGTCAGCTAAATGTTGGACCAGAAGATTTGCATACGAAATGAACATCTTAAAAATTATGCACATAAATTCTTGGATTTTTTCTCTTCTTCTTTTTTTTTTGCCTGCTTCTTTAGTTTTAATTCGCCCTTAGTCTTTTGCCTGGCAAACTTGCACACGCGTGTCGTTGTCTGTGTGTGTGTGTGTGTGTGCCATGGAAAACTGGGGAAAAATTCTTTTATTTCACTTTCTTGCACGTTTGCATATTTCATTCTCTTCTCACGCGTTTGCGTTGCATTTAAAATTAAAAATTCTTAAACAAAATGCAGAGCCCGCAAGCGTCGCAGCTAACGAGCACAGCTGCCTGACAATGGAAGGGGAGTGGGCTGGCAGGCAGGTGGGGGGGGGTGTCACAGCAGCTAAGCCTTTAAGGCAAAGCATTGACATCAGTGCACAAAGCAAACAGGAGCAGCAAAGGGGAAAAGAAATAGAAACAAAAACAGGGCCAACGTCTGATGAAGTGTCAAAATGAATGTAATAATAAAACAAATACTGCAGCAGCGAGCGAGACAGGCAGGCGACGAGAGGGGAAAGGGTAGAGTGCGAGTGCGAGTGCGAGCGAGAGTGCTGCATGAAAGCATTGTGCATTTAAAATATATTCTTTTACTGCTAAGCCTTTTGTTGCCAGCACTTTTGATTTGGAGAAAAAAAGCGTAGCATACTTTTTGGGGCAACGTTTGAAGCGGAAGCCAAACTAATGAATATGCAGCGAAAGAGAGACAGAGACAGAGAGAACGACAGATGGAATAAAATTACTCAACTCTAATTGCAATGCAAGTGCCAAAGTTGATTTTCAATGCATTCATTAGATTCACTATTCACTTGGCACTCGTTAATGACTCACATGCAGCGACACTTAAATGGCAACTGAATCTTTCCCCACTCTCCCTGCCCCTCTCTCTCTCAAGTCATGACCCTGTTTTGTGGCCTTCCTTAACTTTTGCCACCCTGCCATACCATAAATTGTGGCCATTTTGAAATGGCTGCACTTTGGCTTCGTCTTCTTCTTCTTCTTCTTCTCCTTCTGCTTTCTTCACTTCTTTACTTCTTTTTTCGGTGTTGTTGTTTGGTTGGGGCTTCGCTTGTTTGGCGGCAGGCCGCATAAAATTGCAATTTTATTGCAGTGAAGCATGAAAAAGTAATTGCTATTTCACAAAGTCTCAGCAACAACAACAACAACAACAACAACAGCGACAGCAGCGGCAACAAACTGCGGCAACAGCTGCGATATTGGGCAGCAGGACAACAGCTCGAACAGCTACCGTTGTGCTGCGTACAGGGATAAGGCTGCAAGCCAGCAAAAAGAGAGAGAGAGTGGCAGTGGGAGAGGGAGAGGGAGAGGGGAGCGTAGTTGCCTAGCACGACCGCAAAAGCTGAAGCCAATTTAATGTGCGCAAAATAAAAAGCAACAAAATTGCTTGGCAAATGCAGCCGCCCACAAAGGCTGAACAAAAAAAAACAAAAAAAAACAAAAAAAAAACAGCAGCTTGCAACATCCCAAAAAGCAAGAGGAGCGAAAACAAAGAGAGAGAAAAGAAGAAACACAGGGTATATAGCAAAATAGAGCCCAAATTTGCTGGCTCCAAAGCAGCCTGACAGCTGTGCGGATTATGCAAACGTATATGAAATATTTTCAAATTGTGCCTACATTTTTAAATATTCAAATAAAACATAAATAAATTGTATAAAATATATAAAAAAAATGTTAATCCATTTTGCTTTTATAGAATATTAAAATAAAAATTCTAAACATTTGCTTTTACTTCCTGATCGCCCCCCGAAAAATTGTTATATATAAATTGTTAAACCAGCTAGGGTATAGCACAGCCAGCGAGCGGCTCAGCCGTTTGGCACTCGTGTTGTCCGTCGATATTAAAAATTGAAAGCGAAATGAAAACTGACGCGGCGCCAAACCACTTAAGCGGCTAAAACCGATACAAAGCAGTGAGTGAGAGCGAGCAGAGTTATTGCCCGGGAAGGGAGAGTGAGTGCAAGGGAGAGAGGGCAGCAATTCGTGGCAGGGCGAGACTCGTTAGTCTTGATGGGCTGTCTGAGCAGCCATGTGGCCTGACCTCTGCTCAACGCGGCGGGGAGCACCTGCTAATGGCTTTGCGGCACAGAGAGAGTGAGAGAGAGAGAGAGGAAGTACAACAGAGCGAGAGACAGGGAGATGGCATACGGATGCTGAACATTTTAATAGCGCCAAGGTGACGCTTAACCATTCAAAGCTTAATTTATGCAATAAAAATGCCAACAGCTATGCCCGAGTTACACACACACACGCACACGCACACACACTCACACAGTCATGCAAACATCCTAATTGGATAAAGCTGGGTTAAAGGCAGAGTACTTAATTGCTTATGACTATCTCTTTGTTTCCCTTTTTGCGCTTGCCGAGCGTAACCCGAGACGATTCGAGGCTCAAAAAAATGGATACAAATCAACAGACAGCAGGGAGGGAGCGAAAGGGGGAGAACAAGAGAGAGAGAGAGAGAGAGGCAGCATATGCTGGGTAGTGAAATGAAGGCTGGCAGCTTCCTGGGCGGGCCATCAATCAAATGCCTGTGTCCACTATTGAAATTATGAATGCTATCATATTTGATGATTGATTTCAGCACAGAAAAGTTGCCATTGTAAGTAGCGGCAGAAAGAGAGGGAGAGAGAGAGAGAGAGAGAGAGGAGTATGACTGCATGTGTGTTTGCATGATGAGCCTATAAAGCTGTTCGCTAATGCAAATGGCAGCCATGACGTTCTGTTTTTCTTTCTTGTGTAACCCTTTAGCTAATGATGGAAGAAATCAGGAAAGGGTAAGCAAAGAGAGAGAGAGGGGGAGAGAGATAGCAAATGGATTGCTGCTGCTGCTGCTGCTGCTGCTGAATGACATTTGAAAGGCAACGTTGCTGCCACAAAAGAAAACTAGATTAGCTAACAAAATCTACACTGTAAAGTCAGGCTTAAAGTGAAAAGCAAGAAAATTTCTTTTCCAGCTCAACTCAATTAAAGCATTATGCACTCAAAGCTCTTTTTAAGCGCATTCACGCTCATTTTCCAGGCACGGCTTACCCTACTTTTTGGCGCACACACACACATGCAAGCATGTCAGAACTTGTAAGCATACGTCCGTGTGTGTGCGTGTGTATTTTTAAAAGCTAACAATTTCCTCGACTTTCGCCATCGTCGTCGCCGTCGCCGTCGTCGTTAGTTAGTCGCCATGGCACAAACAAAAAGGCATTAAAATCAACTTCGCTAGCTTTATTTGGCTGTCAAAATGGCCGAGAAAGTCTTCAAGTCTCAAAGTCTCGCTAAAGTCTTGAAGCATGCCAAAAAGCTTTCCGTAGCAATAAACGTCATAACAGGGGCACTTGGCTGGCCAACGGGGCGTATGAACGATGTCACAGGGCAGCTAGCGCACTAACACACACACACACACGCAAACACACACACACATGCCTAGATTTAATAAATGAAGCGTCTTAATGCCTAGTGAAGCGTAACATTTTGTTGCTCATTATCAATTTGGCTAATTGACGTTACAACGTTGTAGAAAGCCATCGCAATTCGCAATTCGCAATTCTGTCCATCAGGTGCCTGAGTTGCTGTCATTCAGCTGAAGATTGCTTTGAAACATTTGTGCATTGGTTAGCAACGCTACCTTGGCGACCTCATGGAATATCTTGTGAGAGTACTTGCTCCGTATCGTCTTTATGGTCGATCGTGGCTTGCGATGCAGGCCTGCATTGAGCACCGGCACCAATTCAGCAAATTCAGCCAGCTGATATCCCGTATAGTATATCAATGTCGAAGTCCAAGTGCCGCCGCCGTGCATGCGCAGTGCCATGAAAAGAGCAGCTGATGCCATCTGCGAGTCACTGAACCCAACGTTAGCATAGTCCATGAGCGACAATTCCAAGATGTAGCGTGCCAATGTAAGTGTTGCACAGCGAGCGTAGCGACGCAGGAACCGGTATGAGAGTGGTATGCCGAGATCGTAGTTGATGGTGCGCAACGTTTCCATTTCCATTTTAACCAGCTCTTGGTGTTTGTAGGCCCCATCGCTGATATACAGAAAGTCTGCAATCAGTGGCGGCTGGCGTTCGTCATACTTGCAAGCGATGAAAAAGGCAGCAGCGCCCAGAAGTTGCAGTCGTTCCTTGTTGATAACCGTGCGACACAAATAGAGATCGACGATTTTAACGGCCAGATACAAAGTTTCATGATTGAGTTCAAAAGTCTCCTGTAGCTCGACCATCCAGTCCACGAGAAGCGTCCGCATCCAGGTTGTCAAATGAACTTGACTCGGCATATAGTCTTTAATGGGAAACTGCGGCTCGCGTTTCTTCAAATAGTTAAATATATCCATAGCGTAATGCGAGACTTGGAACGGATCATTCCAATTCTTGCGGTCAAAATCCTCCATATGCTCGGGAACAGGGGGCACTGGTGTCTATTGCTGCAGCAGCTGAAGCTATCAGTACGGCCGAGCTGCCTGCAAAATTACGCTGAGTTTGTTCAGTTTTGCAGTTTGGCAGAATCACAACTAGAGACATCCTCTAAAGCCGACATGTAAAGGCTCTCCTCAGTCTTATTGAAATCATTTGATATACAACGCACGGGCTTAATAGCAGGCGGCGGAGCTGGAGCTACCAACTTTTTGGGAACTGCTGCTCGCTGTTCGGCCAATACTGGCTTCTTTAAAGGAATTGCAATCCTGCGCGACTTTCGGGCCATAGCCCGATCTTCGATCTTATACAACGCTCTGTGACAATGCTTCACATGATCCTCTGCCTTGACTGAGGCGCGTGTCATTATTTTACTTGCTGCAGCGACAGGAGCAGGAGCAGGATCTAAAGGGCTGCTAATAAAAAATTCTTAGCATCTAGAAGCGCCTGCAATTGTTGAGCCGTTGGCTTTTTTGGATGCTTGGTCATAATCTTAACATTGTTTGTCAAATTACCCAACGCCGAGCGCTTGATCTTATCATTTTTGATGGGGCTATTATCAGCCTTGCGTTTACCACGCGTGAGCATATTCTCCGCATTTGCATCAATATTATTGGCGCCGCGACGGTTAAGTCCCTTGGCTCTTACGGCTCCCAGAGGCAAAATTGCATTTATGGTGGCCTGGTTGCTTGTTGCAGTGCGAGTGGTACCTTTGGTCGGCGCCATTTTGAAATGAGTGCTAATTTGTTGGTTTGTTGGTTTTGACCCTTGCGACTTGTTTGCTAGTTCCTTTTTTAGGTATTTCAATTGACTATTTAAATGTTTTATTATTTGTCAATATCTTTGCGTCGTTGACATTGAAACTCACTTTTCACTTGGACTTATGGCGCTTGGCCGCTCTGCTCATAACGGCGCCGCCCGTGTGGTGGCGCACCAAGAATACCACCTCAGCGGGCTCGGCTTGTCGCCTAAAAGGCGACTAAAGAGTTAACGAAGGAGCGTTACGCAGCAACGCACCAAGTGAGGGACTGCGACCGGGCACCACATCCTGCTCACCGAAGTAATACCTTGATTGGAAGTACCAGTGAGCAAAGCAAGGACTGGAGAGCATACGGAGGTTTTTGTTCAGTACGTAGGCGTAACTCTACTTGGAGAGCTATGAATCGTGCATACCATCTACGGACGGTGGATGGTATCTTTCGAAGATTTTATTTTCCTGCCGTACTTGTAATAAAAAAAAAAAAAAAAAAAAAAAGTAAGAAAGCTACAGTCGAGTGTGCTCGACTGTAATATACCCGCTACCCAGCTGCTCGTACATCATTTATTTGCGGAACAAAAAAACGGCTACAATCAAATTATGACCGTAAAAGGCTATGGACTTACAATATTTATGCAAAGTCGCAGCGCTGCTTACAGCTATGGAAAACGTTAAGCTGCATAACGTCTGTGTTTATTATCCGATTGTTACCAAATTTTCAGAGATCATGTGGCTAGCTATAGTTATCATGTAAACCGAATATGAACAATATGGCATCAAAATTGCGCTTGTAATCAATGTTTTTTCGATGAACGGGGACGGAAGGGGGCGTGGCCAAAATCCAAAATAAACTTGATCAGCGTGCAATAATAACACATATTGTCACCAAATTTGGTTGTCCTAGCTCTTATAATAGCTGAGATCTAGATTTTCACACGGACAGACAGACGGACAGACGGACAGACGGACATGGCTATATCGACTCGGCTGTTAATCCTGAGCCAGAATATATACACTTTATGGGGTCGGAGGTGTCTCCTTCTGCCTGTTACATACATTTTCGGTTTGAACAAAGTTATAATACCCTTCTACTCTATGAGTAGCGGGTATAAACACACACATCGTAGCACACATGCACTTGCAGCGACGTAAGCAAAGTTGACGTTGTGCAAAGTTTAAATCTGATTATCGTTGCCAGAGTGCTGGCTCTGGGTTGTGGCGAAAGGGGGTGGGGGTGCGGGGTGGGGGGTGTGAGTAGTTACAGGGGTAGTTACATATAGCACACAATATGGCATAACGGAAACGGAAGTGCTGCCATAAAATCATAAACATGCACACTCACACGACGAAGGCGACGTACATGAAACATGAACTCGCTCAGGCGACAGACACAATCGACAGCGACTGCAGAGACAAAGACGGGTGTGTGTGTGTGTGTGTGTGTGCGCGCGCGTGTGTGTGGTCATATGTTTTGCATGCTGGCAACAACCGCGACACGCAAAGCCCCTCTAAGGCGAGGCGTGGCAAATCAACAAGGCAACACTTGGCAAACTGCGCCAGCTTTTGCTCCCTCGTCCCTCCACCCACCACCCCGCCCCACCTTCTGTAGCCCATTAATAACCCCAATATGTGTAAGTGGCAGTCAACGTCGCCAGGTGGCACTGGCAGCCATTAGAGCAACGCACACACACGCTGCGCTTCGCTTCGCTTCGCTAAAAATATTGTCCTCACGGCAGAGTGAAGAATTTCGCAAGCTGCTAAAAAGCCATTAAAAAGATTTTTACCAAACTGCAAAAATGTTTATAAAAATAGACAAGCATGTGGGTGGAAGTGGGAAGGCAAAGCAAATTCCCAAGCATGCAAATATTTGTTGCTGCAAAAATATTTTTCACTTGCAAATTTTACTGCATACAAAATGTGCAGCAAGTTTGAACGTGTTCCAAATATTTGAGGGCGAGCAGATGCTGCAGTTTAGGATTTTTGCAGCAATGCAAATAAATGTAAAATAAAGTTTAGTTTTTGTTAATTTCAATGTCAATTCTTATTCAGTTTCAATATAGAAAATAATAAAGATTATGGTTCAATTAATTTAAAAACATTTTTTTTTTTGGGAAGTTAACAAGTTTGCAATATATAAAAAAACATTTGAACACAACAAGGTAATAATTGTAATTGTCTGATATAAATAAAAATATCTATCTTTCAACAATGCATTTATTTATTAATTTATTTGTTTAACAACCGCCAGCCCCCGAAGAATTTTTTTTATTTTCTTTGCACGGCGACTGCAGTTTTTAGTTTTATATCATAGAAAGAAGATTTAAATTATAATTTTTAAAAAGTATAAAAATTTATTTCATATTTAAATAAGTAATATTAAAAATCATAAAATTAAAAAATTAAAGACTGTTAAAAATTGAAAAAGGTAAGAAAAACAAATATTATTATATTATAAATATTTTATAATATATTTATATTAAATTTATTCAAATAAAATAATAATTAAAATAAAATTATTAAAATAATACATTAAGTGTATAAAACAAATTTAACATATTTTTATAAAATTTCTAAATTAAGTGAAATAATTTATTTCAAGTAGCCTCTGCTCCAAATACTAAAGAAGCCTGACAGTTATTTTTCTTAATTTCATAGTTTTTTTTTCATGCATTTTTTTTCGAACAACTAAATCTTTCTTTTCGGCTAAAAATAGCCAGAAAAAAAAGAAGCACTTGGAATAAATTCTCAAATTTAAGACTATCTTGAAAAACTCTTTTCCCTTTCTCTCTCTCTCTCTCTCTCTCTCTTTCGCTCTCTCTTTTATCCCACTTAATCTTTCTACTATCTAAGAGACAGCATATTCATTGTGTGGCCGAGAAAGCAGAGGGGGAATATTATAGCATACTTTCGAGCGTTTTAAACTGTCTGCACAATTCATTCAGGTGGCAGCCGCCTGCAGCCGCAAGCTGCCGTTCTTATGCGGCTTGCCACGTTTTAGTTCCCACCATAAAAACAACAACAAAGGGGACTCGAAAGGCGAAAAAAAGAGAGAGGGACAGAGAGGAAGAGGTAGGGAGAGGCTAAGAGATGTGGAAAAGAAAAAACCAGCCCTAGGCGCAGACGCTTTCAAGTGCCATAGACAGGCAGGGCAGCGAGGGGGAGCCGCTTACCCCCTACCCCCCCCCTCTCTCTCTCTTCCCGCCTCGCCCTCTCAGCGACTGAGGTTGCGTCTGAGACTGAGGTCGGGTCGGTCGCTGCCGCCACCGCCGCTGTTGTTGTTGTTGTTGTTGTAGTTGTTGTCGGCATGCTTCACTTGAAGCTGTCGTAAATGTCACAACTAACAAACGCGCCACACACTCACACACACACACACACACACACATGCACTGAGAAAAAGGCGCCCACCCTTGAGTGGTTTTATGTGTCAAAGTGACAATATGTTGGCGGCGTGCATTATGAAGTTGCTGCTGCTGGCGTGCAGCTAAACAATACAGGGTATTATGTATGTTAGTGTGTGTGTGTGTGTGAGTGTGTGTTGGTGTGTTGGTGTATGAGGGATGCCACAACAATTGCATCACTTGGCAGACAGCCTGTTGTTGCCACTCAAGTGCTGCACTTGTTGCAGCAACATTGCTGATAATCGCATAATTGCCGAGGTGCTCAGGCCCTCAAGTTCTCACTTACCTCTAGCAGATAAATTCAAATATATCAATAAAAATATCCATGAGTGTTTATTAAGTCCGTTGATTAGATGTGTGCCGGTGTTATTGATGTTGCTGCTGCTGCCGGTGTACGTGTTGCTGCTGCTGCTGCTGCTGCTCGTGTTGCCGCTGCTGCGCCAACAACTTTGCAATTGCAATGCAATCGCATTGGCGTAGGAAACAATGTTGTTGCTGCCCTGGGCAATCGCTCGCAGCCAGCTTGTTGCGCGTTGCTGCAACTGTTGCTGCTGCTGCTGTAGCGCTGGCAGCAACATGCCGTGCAGCACAATGCCAACATATGTGGACCAAAGGCCATGGAAACTGCTCGAGCTCCGTTGATTGCTGCTGCTGTTGCTGTTGCTGTTGCTGTTGCTGTTGCTGTTGCTGTTGCTATTGCTATGTGTTGCTGCTGCTGGTGCTGTTGCTGTTGTTGGTTTTCTTTTTCGACGCCTACGCAATCTTTGTCGCTTGCGTGCGCACAGTCTTATGTTTGTTTGTGTTGCTTGATTGCTGCCGGCCCCAACCGGATTCAACATGTTGCTCATTCGCTGCTGTTGCTGCTGCCGCTGCTGCTGGCTTACTACATGCTGTGTGGTTGCTGTTGATGTTGCTGTTGCTGTTCTTGTTGTTGTTGTTGCGCTGTTGCTGTTGCTGTTGTGTTTTGTACTTAAGCTCTTTAGTTGCTGTTGAGTAAGTTGTTTGGAATTCTTGCTGTTTTGTGCTAATCTAAAAGTTAGTTGCTGCTGCTCGTGTTGCTGCTGTTGTTGCTGTTGCTGCTGTTGTTGCTGTTGCTGTTGCTGTTGCAGACAAAGCTCTTCCTCATCTTCCTCAACGTCAGCCAGCTTCAGTTGCGCATTTTTCATAGTCTCTTTCGGTGTTTTGCGTGTATTTTGTTTTAAGTCCTTTTCTGCTTTTTCCTTTTTGTTGCGATTTTAGATTCTATTTGCAATTTTCTTTACGGCTTACATTGTCCCTCCTCTTCCGCCGTGTGTGTGTGCGTCTCTCTCGATCTTTTTCTTAATTTTATAAAAATTGTTGAACGTATTTTGCTCTCTCTCTCTCCCTCTCTCCCCCTCTCTATGGTTTATGTTCTTTATCAATATGGCGAGTATATGTTTTATTGTTTGCTCTGTTTGGCTGCAATTTTAGCTATTTCTTCTCTCCCTCTCTTCCTTCTTCTGTTGTTACAACCCAAAGAGTGTGTGTATTTCTTCTACCTCGTCTTCCTCTTAGTTTCTGCTGCTGCTGCTGCTACTCCTTTCTTCACTTCAGCTTCAGTTTTTGTGCATTTTTCTAGTTTTAGCGACTTTTGCTTGATTTTATTTCTCTATTTCATAATAATTTATTTATTAATTTATTTGTTTTTTTTTTTTTGGTTTTCTCTTTTCTGGAATCCTTTTTGCAGCTTGTAAAATTTCCTTTATTTCCTATAGTTGCTAAATATATTTAATTTCCTTTTTCTTTTTTGCTATTTGTTTTGTATATTTGTTTAAACTGTAAGTTGCAGTTGTTGTTGTTGTTGTTGTTGTTGTTGTTGCTGTTCTTGTTCTTGTGGGTGATTTGTTTTGTTGTTGTTGTTGTTGTTGCAATTTGTTGCAAATATTTAGATGGCAGTGCGTTGTAGCGTTTTGCTATTGTTGCGGTTGCTTCTTATTGCTGTGGCAAGACGGGCCTGAAAATGGATTGAAATAAATGAAAAAAATTTTTTAATTATTTTTGCTTTATTGAAAATAAATAAATAAATTTTCTATTGTGTGAATTGAAGCTTAACAATTCAATTTAAAAACTAGATTTGACACACTTTCAATTAAAATTTATATTCCGTTTAAACAACTTCGTTTCCAATGAAAAAACAAGCAAGAATGGCTACAATCAAGAGTTGACTGTGTAAGACCATGGATTTTTTAAGATTATAAAAAAAGAAAAATTAGATTGAGAAAACTGTTATTGGTAAATGTGTTTTTCAAAGAAAAAACATAAATAATTTGGCGTGACCCAAATTTTAATACAAATTTTACAGCTTATGATTTACATAAGTGTTAAGTGTATAGGCGCTTGCTACACGGTTTATCGAATTGCGGGAAGTAGGCGTGGCCCAAATTTTAATAGAAATGGTCTAAAAATGTATAAGTTATGTTTGTATAATAATAATTTTAATGATTTATTTATTTAATATTTAATCCCAATTAAGATAAAAATACTCAGGCAATTATCATGTACTTCTCTGAAGATCTTCTTACGTTTCATATCCCCCACTAAATCGCCTCAGTCATCTCTCAAATTAGTTTGAGCTCATTAGACATTGCAAATCTCAAGCGGATAAAATGCTTAACTCATCTCAATTGATGCAAGTTTCAATGATGCATTAACTTAAGTCGAGCCTGAAGCACTTTGCTTTGCCCTTTTATCCTCCCCCTTTGCTTTTGTGCAATTTGCCAAGTTGCAATCATTAGTCGCCTGACCTCTTCGCAGCTTATTAGGCGCCTTTATGCTGGCTAATTGTGTGCACTCCGATTAACTTTATATAGCATAGTAGTATATATAGTAGATATATGCTATATTTTCTGTCAGTTTACGGGTTAAGCACAGCAGAGCAGCGCAAGCACTTGCCAGCACAAATTAGAGAACAAACGTAGCGTAGGCCATGCGAAATTGTTGTTAAACTAATAGAAATGCTATTGGTTTTTGGTCAGGAAGAGCAGAATTGAATATAGGGCAGGGAAGAGGGCGAGGCAGGGCAAGGAATTGTGCTGCAGCATTTGAGTTTCAATTACTGCTCAAACTAATTAGTTTTGCTAAAACAATAAACCCAAAACATTTTGCATGCTAATCACTCGTAGGAAACTCTGCAGCTGCTGGGCAGACAATAACAACAACAACAGAGAGAGATAGAGAGAGAGAGAGAGAGAGAGAGCAGGAGAGCACGATTGTCTCTTCAGCTGTCCTTGTTTGACAGCAAACTTAGACTGCAGGCCTACTTAATGCTGCATGCAGAGCGTCGTAGCCTTTCATAAATAATGCGTATGCAAAACGATAAATACACAAGTGCATCCTGCGCCAGTGCACACAAATACATATACATAACACATATCTACTATGTGTGTGTGTGCACGTCCAGGCAAATGGCCACAAGCAGCAGCAGCAGCAGCAGCTGCAACCAATAGCAGCAAATGCAAATGGCTGGCAAAGTTTGCCGCTCACTTCGCTTCGCTTCGCTACGGTTCGGTTCACTTGATGGACATGTGCGGGGCATTTATGGCATGTCCTGGCGCCAGGACACTTGACATCGGCTTATGCATATTTATGGCACAAAACTTGTTACGTTTTCCATACCAAAAAAAACTTTGGCAGAAGAAAAGCCAAAGGCAAACGGCAACTTGCCTCTCAAATATTCCAAAATGGTCTGCGGCCACAAGTCGACTTACTGTCAATTGTTTTTCCAACGAACAATTTATATATAGAAAGATATATATATGTTATATATTTAGAGCTGCAAAGAGTTAGCGTAGCTGCTGCAGCAATTGTCAAAGTTCAGTTCAGTTTGCAGCTGTCAGAGGGAAAGTAATGAAAATGGATGTCTCCCCGCTCCGTTTCCCTCCGATCTCCACTCCGATTATATCTGCAAAAGTTTTTACTATTATGCGACAAATGTTTTTCGGGGGGGTGAGAGGTCAAACAGTTATGCAATCCGATTGACAGTTTTATGCAAATATTTTCACAGTTTTCCATATATTTTCCCATATTTTTTTTTTTTTTGGGCTACTAAACGCATCAATTCGCTTTGCTTGTTGAATAATAATTAATGTCGGAATGTGAGTTGGGCTGCATGTTTATGCATGAGCACAAGCTCAAATTAACCACAGCAATTTGCCGCAGTTTATCAACTACAACTGGACTACAGTAAATTCTCGCTAAGAGCGCACTAAATTCACAAAAAAAAAATATAAGTTTCACAATGTTTTACCAAACGACGCGCAGTTTGTCACGGCGCAAACACAGAAATCCACTTGGACAAATATTAATTTTCCGGCTTGGTCCGACAACAAAACCGGAACAGGAACAGCGGCAAAGCTAGAGCCGAACATGGCTAAGAACATTTTGCACATAATTCTTGCTGCGCCGCAAAAACGGCGGGGGGGGGGATAGGGTGCAAAACAAACCCAAAAAAAATACAAATAATACCAAAAAAGCGCTGGGAAAAAAACTTCTCACACACACACACAAAACGAATTCATAATTCATTGAGAGAGCGCCGAAAACTCGTGCGGGTTTTGCCTGCTGCTTTTTGCTTCCCCTCGGGGCAGAGAACTCCACTCACTCACTGTACGCCGTATCATTTACGCCATGCAGCTCAGCAATTTTAGGCAACCCTATATACCCTATAAGGGGTGTGCACTGTGCGGACATATACATAAACAAATGGAACATTTGTTTTACTAATTAGCCAAAAAATACATAAATAATTGAAATACATTTGGAATTTTGACATTCCCAGCGAACTAATAAGGTAAAAGGGAAATTTAATTAAAATTTTTAAAATATTATTACATTATTATTTCATTGTTTTTTTTTTTATTATTTTGCAACAAATTTAATTACAACAAAATAGTGGAAATTAATTATGCTAATTTCAGTTGAAATTGCTTTGGCTAAACTAGTTTCACCAGTGTGTAAGGAGTATCTTTGCTTGCTAACACTCAACACTTTCTCTCGTTCTCCCTTTCTCTCTTTTTTGTGTCTCCCTCTCTGCCAGCGTTTTTTTTTGCGGTTTTTCAACGATGGAAATTAATTTGCTCACGCGCCAGTCGAGCGTCGCCTTCAAAAATGGTTTCATCTGCAATGCGACGCGGCCAGTTACCCACAGTATCTGCACACGCTCTCATGCTCTTTTCTCTCTCCCTCTCTCTCTCTATCTATCTATCTATCTATCTCTCTTTCTATCTGGCTCTGTGCGCTATGTGCGAATATGGCGTCCGTTACACACTCAACTTGTGCGGCGGCCATCGCATAAATTTCATAAAATTTCATGAAATTCCATGCATCAATATTGCGTTGCCCAATTTTACGTTTTTTTCAAGCTACACACACACACACACACATGCACACATGAACATGCCCTGCAGCTGCCACTTCAGCTGATTAGGCAGCACTGACAGAGCGGAGGTCCAATCTGTTCTCACTCTTTTGCAAAAAAATGCAATAAAATTATTTGTAACTGCATCGAAACATGCGGCGTATGCGCAATATTTCTGACTATTGGGCAAGTGGCCAAGACGTTGCAAACGATGCAAACCCCTGCCCTTTGTGTCTCTTCTCACCTGTGCGGCAAATTAAATATTTTGTGCCGGGCTAAAATGGCAGCGCAAGCCATAAAACGTCTGTGCAACTGCCCCAGTTTGCAGCAGCCAGAGGGAAGAAGAATTGGGAGAGGAGGAGAGGCAGGCAGGTCTACCGACTCGAGTTGCCAACAATTTGCCGTGCAGTTGCAACAGTTGAAAATGTCGCGAATTTTGTCAGTTCTGCTCGTTGACTGCCACTTGCCACGTGCCACGTGCCACTTGCCTCATTGCATTTTCATTTTCCATCTCAATTGCAGTTTAAACGCTCTTCTGTGCGCGATGCCCCACCCCCTACGCTTTCTCTTTCTCTCTCATCTTTTGTGTAGCTCACCTGACAGCGGAATAATTTCGACTGTGATTTCTCGCTGAGATTCAAGAGGCAGAAAATCTTAAATGAAGAATTCTGTTATAAGGAAATTTACTTCGTCAATTGCTTTACTTAATTTCGATCTATTTGTTTCTATATTTATTTATCTATCTTTTTATTCATTTATTGAATTATCTATTTCATTACATTATTTTAAATCAAAAGGAATAGTTCATTTATTTTTTCCTGTATACTTTTATTTTTAATTTTATTATTTGTTTATTTATTACATTTTAATTTCATTATTTATTTGATTATTAATTTACTTATTTCAAATTTATATATTTATTTATTTATTTTTTATTTATTTATGAGTTTATTTATTATTTATATATTTATTTAATTTTTTTGTGTGTTTACTTATTAATTTATTTGGTTAACTCTTTTTTTTCCATTTATATTTATTTTGTTTTTTATATGTGTATACCCATTTGCTATCTACTAACTAATTTATTTAATTATCTGTAACTTTTTTTTATTTTTTTAAAGAGTTAACTTTTGTTTTTCATAAGTTTCATAAAATGTTATAATTAAAATAAGTTTTGTATAACGATTAAATAATTATAAAAAATACAAAATAAACCTATTGTATATGCAGAGTCCACTCAGTTCCAAGATCAGCTTAACCCTTAAATGCCCCAATATTTATGTGCTCTACAGGTTTATCTGCACCCTGATAAAGACGGCAACCTTTTCCCAAACTTTTCAATAAATATATATATATATTTTTCTTCTGCTCATTCCAGCACAGATTAACGACAGCATTTCCTTTGCTGCCAACTGTTAGCACACTGTGCACAACCCGCTTTATGCTATTTGAGTTCCGTTCTGTCCATTTCCCACACACACACACACACGCATACACACACAGCGATACACAAAAGAAATGTCAACGCTTTAAAAGGCGCAGACAAAAGCAAAAACGAAGCAGAAATAACAACAAGGCAAACCCTTTTCTTCGCTATCGTCCTGTCGAATTAACTATAAAGGATTATATTAGCAATATTTTATGTGATTTCTTAACGCCTCCCTCCACCTCTGCCTGCTTTAGGAGGGGGCGGGGGGCCAGGATCGGGCCAGCCAATTGACGTGGAACAAAGCGATGTGTCCTGTGCAGGCATCGACATGTCCAGGCAGCATCCGATAGCATCTTGTGCCACGGCCAACAAATGCGCCAGTGTGTCAGTTCTATATGTCAGCTGTGTGTGAGTGCGTGTCTTAGGGTGTGATAGGGTGTGTTAGGGTGTGTTAGGGTGTGTGTGTTGGTGCTTATCTAAAAAAAAACTCGGACTCTGGTCATTATGGCTTGTAATTTATTTTTGGACTTTCGATTTTCAGCATGTGCTGTAGGAAAGTTCCAGATACGCATGGGGTAGGTTAGGTTAGGGTGCTATTCAGCTTGAGAAAACTTTAAATATTTAATAACAAAATAAAAATAAAACTGTTCTTATCTAAGCAACAAATTCAAAATATGTTTAGCATTTTGGAGTTCGATAAAATTTTTTTTTTTTTTTAAGTAAAAATATTAACTAGAAAATTCAATTTACAGAGTATTTTCACTGCCAACAACTTGCTAAATTCCCAGCTCAATTTTCGGTATTTTTTATTATTGTTAGGTCAGCAGTTATTGTAGTTGTTGTTGTTGTTGTTGTTGCTGTGGACGGGTATAATTTCTTGCGCGTTTTATGATTTTTAGTTTGGCTCGGCTTTTGTTGTTGTTGTTATTGTTGTTGTGGCTGTAGCTGCTGCTCAGTTGCATTAAAAGGGGTATTTTTTTATTTTTGGAAGGGACTGAAAACAGATCGTGATGGGAGTCATAAGCTTTTTAGCCCCGCTGCCTCTGCGCATAACTCGACGGCTTTATGACCCCCTGGAACTGGCCCATTAAATTGGCCATATTTCTGCACATAAAGCGGGGGGGCTGCAACGCATAGTTTACGCGACGCCTGTGACTCCGCCACGCCCCGTGCCCAACGCCCACTCCCAACGCCAATTCCAATTCGAGGCTGTTTTCGAAGCTGTTCAATGAGCTGAAAGCATATTTTACTTGACAGCATTTTTTTTTTTTTTTTGTGACCTCCCTAAAATATGGCCGAGACATATACTGCGACTGCCATAATGCGATGAGTACGCGGCGTAAAACGAGCTTCAATGATATCATTTATGCTTGCAATATGAAAGATTGTGGTGGAGCAAAGAAAAAACTAAGAAAAAAAAGGAAAGGCCGAAAATTTCATCCAAATATTTAATCGACCGATAGGTTCTATGGCAGCTTAACGATATATCGGTCCGATCCGGCTCTTTCTGACTTATTTACAGCGTGCAGCAATAAGAAGCATGTATACAAAGTTCCATCAAGATAGCTCTAAAACTGAGAGACTAGTTTGCATTGCAACAGACAGACGGACAGACGAACAGACGGACATTGCTAGTCCTCTGCTGATGTTGATTACTTCATAGGATAGAAGATGTCTCCTAAGGTGTGTTACAAACTTCTGGCCCTATACCATCTGCAAAGGTATATTAAATACTAAAAATTTTAAGATTCGTTTCTATATCTTATAGTTGTCCGATAATAATGAAATTTAAAGATTTTATAACAAATACTATAAATTAAAGACATGATAGGTTTTCATTGCTTTGTCTTGAAAAATAGTCCAGAAATTCAGCTTTACTCATGTACTAGATGTAAGGGCTCCCAACTCTTCGCACGCCCAGTTTCATTAAGGTCCAACCCAAGGTTACGCAATATAACCCCTTGGCCACATTTTATACCTTTTTTCTCTTTAAACCTCCCCCAATGACAACGATTAAGTTAGCTGCTTTGTCTTCTTTCCACATCAACCCAATCCCTAGAGACTTCTACTTAATTATTGTCATCAATTGCAGCGAAAAAAGCAAAAAAAAGAAGAGGAAGAGGGTCAGAGATAGAGCGAGAACTGGAAAAAGTCTCAATTGCTTTTGCCAACTTGACCACACGAAACAGGGCGAATTACTGCAGCAGCCAATCAACCCCTTTGCCCCTTCCTTTACTTGCATTGGGGTCGTTGCTAGAGTATTGGTAATTTTAGCCGTTTTCCCTCTGCTATTTACGAATGCATTTCAATTTCCTTTTGCCATTCGAAGATGTCTGATGAATTGCAGCAATCGCAACCGAACGCAGTTGCTCGAAAGCAAAGTTCAATGCACCGCAGTGGCATACCCCTCGCCCCCTAACCACCCTATGCTCCCTTCGCCCTTGTGCCTCTTCAGCCACAGCCAAGTCTCTTGGCTTGGCCATAAAACAATTGTTTGACAACTCTTTGCATTTCAAATGCAAATACATTATTTTTCAGCGTATGCGACAAAGGCAACACAAGAGAGAAGCAGAAAGAATTTATGGCCAGGCGTTATAGTTAAGCGGAGAGAGGAGAGTGACAGGGGGGAGGGGGGGAGGTGTGAACTGTGCCTGATATGCCATGGCATCTATGAGGCTGCAACATGACAAGCTCATGAATATTTGCCAGTTGTCGTTGTCGTTGTCGATGTTCGCCTGGAATTTCTGTCAAGTTGTCGACGTTGTTGTTGTTGTTGCTGCTGTGGCTGTTGCTGCTGTTTATGCTGCCCTCCCGCTGTTTGTTGTTGTTGTGGTTGTCATCAGACATGTTGCTGTCGCAGTTGTTGTTGCTGTTGTTGTTGTTGTATATACATATATTAAAAACTGGCGACACTTTTGCCCACTTGCTGTCGCCCAGCGTTGTTTGTAATTGCATTGCATGTGTGTTGCCCTCTCTCTCTCTCTCTCGCTCACTGTCTACCCTCTCGCTCTACATTCTCTTTGCGCTGGCAGCGCCGTCACTTGTCACCAAACAAACCAACGTAAATCATTGAAAAGCCAACGCATAAATAATGAATATACCAGGAATGCATTATCAATTTCCCTCTCATTCCCTCTCTCGCTCTGTCTCTCTCTCTCTTTAGCTGTGCTCAATTGTTTATAGCATATGCCATGGGGCGACTGCAACTGCCCGATATGCTTGGAGTACAACGTGAAGAGCTATTCGAGCCATTAATAAGCAATGAAAATACATTTTATTGCTGGCATTTTCCATGCAGCAGGAAAATTGGGAAGGAAAATACAATGGAAATTAATTAAAACTCAAGTGAATCGCAAGAGAATTGCAAGGCACACAAACGTTTCTTATTGCACTTTCAGTGGGGCAATATATCAGTTGAGAATATTAATATGAACAAATAATAATATATTAATATATAACAATTTCTGTATATAATCTACTAAGCATACGAAATATTTAATTTAAAATTATTTAATATTTAATTTAAAAATTTTAAAATATATTTACATTTAAATTATTTATTTGTTATTTTTATATATCAAAAAAGAAAAAATATATTTTCTAATATATTTTCTATGTATAAAATATATTTCCAGTTTTAAATAAAATATTTATAATAAATCAAAAAAAAACAATTAATTGATATATCACTGAGTTACTATTCGAATATATCTAAAACAAAATTATAGTTCAATAAATAAATTTATTAAGATTTAAAAAATTCCCTATTAAATTTCAGAAAATTTATTTTATTATATTTTGCAACATTTTAATATATAAATTAAAATTAAAATCGATTGCTCCATGATTGAGAATAATTTCAATATATCTGAATCAAATTTATATTTCAAAAAATTAAATTTTTTATAAAAAATTTCTATTTTATCTAATTGAATTTATTTAATTTTTATTTTTTAGGATGAAGAAAAACTCCGAAAATTTATTTTATAATCTTTTTCATTATTTTACGATTAGAAATTCATTATCGTTGATAAAAAATTCAATAAATCTAAATTAGATTTATATATCAACTAATAATTTTTTTAAGAACATAGTTAAATTCTATTTATTCATTATGACAAGAAAAAAAAAACGGGAATTTCCTGCAAACTCGCAACTGAAGCAGTTTCCTCTATTTCCTTTGCTATTCTTTCGTTCTTCTTCCTTTTCAGCTTGTTTCCCTTAGCTCTGCAACAAAGCGTGCTAAACATTCCGCAGTTTCATTACAATCTACAGCATCGCCCTCCCATACACACACACACACTCACACACACACACATACTTCCAGGCATGCTCTTTAATCCAATATACGAGGTATGAATGAAATTCGGCAGCTGCAATCATAAATAAGCATATTTTGTTGGCGATTAACTAACCACAAAATGGCTAACAAAAAAAAAAGAAGCAGCTGGAGAAGCGGTCAAGTCCGACGAAACCGTTAGCATGCTGCCACAACATATGCACACACTCGCACACACACACACGCACACACGCACACGTAGATCCAAATACATAGAAATTTATTTCTGTACTCTATAAGGCAATAGGATTAACCCTTAATGCGCAACAGCAATAATTGCCATGACGGCAACGGCAACGGCGACTGCGCTGCCACTGCCGCAGTCGCAGTCGCCAGCGGCAGCGACGACTTAATTTTTAGCACAGGCGGCAACAACTTGACCCATATTTCCAATGGCTGACAAGCTGAAGCTGAAGCTGCCGCATACCGCGCGCGCTGCCACTTAAAGCTGCTCACATACAAACACTTCAGGAGGCCCCCTCTGCAGGCCCCCCGAGCCCCGAGCCCCGACCACCCGGTACCCATGCCAATCACTGTACCCAATATTTGTACACCTCTTCAACCCCTGTCTACCCCATCCCCACCCCCTGCCCTCTGTCCCTCTCCCCCTGCATGCTATGTACATTAACGTAGCCAGAGCTGAAAACTGAAATTTTGTCGTCGAAGCGGCAAATGAGCTGGAAGCGTGTATCGAAGCGAAGGAATGGCAGAGAGAGAAAGAGAGTGGGAGCGTGGAGGGGTGAGGGGGGGGGCGGCATGCTGCAAAATAAATATGTATGTACACAAATAAACGAAACGAACGAAACGCAACGCAAAAGCGAAAGCCGAAAGCCGAAAAAGGCAGCAGCAGCAGCAGAAAGATGCGCAGAAAATGGGAAAACGACTGTGTGGAAATTTGCAAAGCGACGGCGCAAAAATAAATTAAGTAAAAATAAATGTCACGATGCGAAATATACAACAGCAGCAGCAGCAGCAGCAGCAGCCGGAGCAGCTGGAGCAACATAGGACAGCGCGCATAGCGGAGCGGCAAACACTCACGCAATATTCCACATACGCCGCGTGGGCAACTCTCGACACTCGACTCGACTCGACTCGACTCGACACTCGCCACGAGGCGCGCGCGTGGGAGTTCGCTGCTTTTTTAATGAGTTTTATTAGGCAGGCCCAAAGCCAAAAAAACACACGCATAAACAAACACTTAAAGAGCGAGCAAGCACACACACACACACCGAGACAGAGATGCGTAAGCGTTGCTCCCGCGCTGACAACAAATCGAATTAATGTTGTTGCCTTTTTACATCAAAGAGAAAAAGCGAACGCGCTTGGCTCTCTCTCTCTTTACTCAGGCCACGCTCTCACACTCACTGAAACTCACTAGCTCGCTCTCTCTCTCGCGCTCTCTGTTGAGTCACGAGTCGGGCAAAAAGCTCGATTCGATGCTGAAATTATCCCTGGATGCTGTCGCTGGAAATTCCTTTTCGGTTTTTCCTGCTGTTTTTCATTTTCCCTCCGCTTCGTTTTCTGTTTTCTGTTTTTTTTTTTTGCCTTTGCCTTTGCCTACTTATAGGCTGTGTGCACGCATAGAAATGTTAATGTTTGTCCTCCGTGTTCAGTTTCGAGGGCAACTGTGTGCCCATATCTATGTGCGTGTGTGTGCGAGTGTGTGTGGCAGCTCCGCACGTTGCTGGAAGCTGCACGCAATTTCATTTTGATTTTGATTGCTTTTGTAGCTGCGGTTTGTATTATCCCACACACACACACACACACACACTGCTAAATGTAGTCTGTCTCTCTATATAGTATATATATCTGCATATGACTGAACTATTTGTGTGCTGCAAGAAGCTGCACGTTGTTAATACCGTAATGCAACACGAATTCGCCTCGCCAGGCTGCAATTTATCACGGCAGGAATTTCATTTCATTTCGAGCTTGGCATTTGCTGTGCCTCTCTGTTTGTCTGCCGCATGTTTGACATTCCTGCGACTATCTGGGCATTATGTATATTGAATTTGTCGAGGTGAATTCTTTGAAATTCTATAATAGTTTTTAGTATTTTATTTATTTTTATATTCTACATAAAAGTTTAAAAAAAAATGTCAACTATATTTCTTGTCAGCTTAGAATATTAATTCTTCATGATTATAATGCAATTCTTTGTTTGATTATTCCTATTTAACTGAATATAAATATTAGAATTGTCATTAAAATCATTTAATATAAGTTTTGGGTAGAATTTTTATTTTTAACAATCTTTTTGAAAGATTTCAATCACTTTTGTAAGAAATTTATTTTAAATTTATTTTCAGGTCAGCTTTTCTTTTTATAGGTAGTAGATTCTTTATTCTTTAATTAAATATTTTTAAAATTAACTGAAATCTTTTTAACTCACATATAATATCATTTTGTTAGCAAGCTATCATCATAAATAATTTATAATTTAAATTCTTTTGAATACTCAAACAACATTTCTTTTTTTTAGTTTCAACAATTTTTTTAATAAATATTAAAATACATGGTTATTATTTTAAACATCTTAAGCACTTTTTATAAATAATAAAATTTATAGCTATTATTTTCAACATTTAAAACAATTTTTAAAAATATTTAAATAAATAATTATGATTTAAATTATATTCAAATTATTTACTTGAATATTTTCAATATCTTTTCTAATTCTACGCAAATGCATTAAATTCCTCCTTAGCTCATCTATTTTTTAGACAACTTCTCCCCCCTCCCCACTCATGCTTAATTGATAAATTAAAAGCTTCGCTTTAAGCCCCATTAAGCTCTTTTCAAATATGTACGAGACGTAATTAAAGTAATCAGCCAAGCTGAGCCAAGCAACCTAAGCCGCATAATCCCATTCAGCTAAACACGAATGCGAGGCAAGCACAGAGCAGAGAGCGAGAAAGAGAGAGAGAGAGAGAAGACGAAGAAGAGGAAGTGCGCCCAAGACGAGATGCGATCCCAATTCCGAATGCAATCAAGGCAACAATCCCTATAGCGCTGGCCCGATAATCGAGTTGCAAGTGCACCTAGAGAAAAGGCTAAAAAAAAAAAGAGAAGCTGCTGCAGCCATTTTAGCGGGTTTGCCGTTATTCATTTTTCCAATAATACGCGGTGAGCCTCAAACTCCATTAAAACTAATTAACGCTGCGCTGCTTGCGGCTTGCGGCAGGGAAGTTAGGTGGGAAGGGTGGGGCAGAAAGAGGTTGCAACGAGGGAGATAATTTAAAAATAGTTAGCTGCAACACAGGAGCGCGAAGGTAGCGAAGTTTGTGAGCGCCAGCGTTGGATAAATAATGTGAAATAATAAGCAACATTCTGTGGCACAAAGCGGCAGCAGCGAGGCAAGCTGCGTAAGCAGGCGCCAGAGAGGCAGGTGAGGCAAGGCAGCGAGTCGAGGCAACTCTGTGTCTTGTGGCAGCGTTTTTCCTGCGAGGCAATTGACCAACATTTTCAATTAATTTTTGCTCCAATAATCAGGCAACATTACGTGGCAAGCAAGAGGGATAGAGAGAGAGAGAGAGAGAGACGGGAGAGAGGGAAAGTCTACTGCGAGGGAGTTTGTCGTGCCGTGTAAATGCGCGACATGCCCCACATCCTTCGCGCTGGCTGCACAAACATTTGCAGAGGCAAGCTACAAGGTACGTTATGTACCACGTCCCTTCCCCTCTTCCCCCCCTCTCCTTCCTTAGTCCGTCACATCAATCTCATCCCCTGCGCCGCCCCTACGGCACTTGCGGCCCGCCTCAACGCACAGTTGAGTTATTTGACGCGCAGCTGTTGGCCAAAGCCGCAACAGCCCGGCGGCACCGGAAATATGAGTCCCTTGCACCCCCTTCAACCCCCCCCCCCCACCCCCCTCCCTTCGATCTTGCCCGGGACTGCTCTACAAAATATTGCAGCATAATTTTATATGCACGCGTGCGTGTGTGTGTGTTGGGAGACTCGTTAACCTTTTTTGCTCAGCCAGACAGAGAGAGAAAGAGAGATGGGGAGAGAGAAAGGGAGAGGGAAAGGGAAGTGGGAAGTATGAGGCGCAAACTTCTTGGCACACACACACACACACGCAAACATTTATCTTCTAATTGAGGCAGTCGCAGCGCAAATTGTTAATTTGAGTGTGGGGACGCATTCGGCAAAACGAAAATGATGCGCTCTCCCTCACTCTCACTCACTTGCCATCTGCTCTCTCTCCCTCTCTCTCTCTGTGTTGCGCCCTTTTAGCCGCTATTCCCGCCACGAGCTGCAAATGCAGTTGAGCTTTAACTTTATGACAGGTGTTAACGGTCCACATTCAACCATTATGACCGCATTAAACATTCACTTAACACGGCCCCGCTTTCTCCCTCCCCTTGCCCCCTCTTTTTCTTGCTTTCTATACTGCCGGTCGATTGGGGAATTGCAGTCAGAAAGGTCGGAGGCAGTACGACCCAACTACTTTATAAAGCCTCGGTCAACTACAGAGCTGAGGCGACGAGCTTAAGGAAATTGAAACGGACAGCGTAAGAAGTGCTCAGAGTAGCCCGGTTAGAGCAGAGGCATATTAGAAAAGGAGAGGAGAGAGAGCGAGAGAGAGAGAGAGCGAGTAGCATGGCCACTGTGCCATCTAACGAGCAAAGCTTAGTAATTTTTATATCGTATTTAATAATAACTAATGTGGAGTGAAGTAAACCGAAGCGACTCTTTGGGGTCACAGTTTTCTTTCGTTTTATCATCTTTGTGTATGGATTTTAATGGGGTATCAGTTGTGCTTTAAAGTTCTATAAGTAGCAAGTGAATAGTTTAAATGCCAGTTGAATATAAACATAACACCAACAATGTAAAAGGTGTGTCTTTTTATAGTATTTATTTATAGACACTCATATGGATGGGCGTGGCAATAACATTTTTATGCTCACACACATAAATAATACGTACGTTAAAAATCAAATATATAGAAATCGAAACTATTAAACTAAACTTCAGTTGAGTGTTATCGACTTTAATATACGCCTTACCCAAAGCTGCACTTGTGCACTTAATGCAATTATTTCTTTTACAATTTTCTGTGTTTATTATTCAATCAAAAGAAAATTTTCTTAATTTATTTATATGATGCCAATTATTGTCAATTCTAAACATGAACGATCTCACTTTCATATAACAATTTAAAATAATTTTTTTTTTTTTTGATTTACCAAATTCTTAAACAGACTTCATCGTTGAGCAATAACAAAACATATTACCAACAAGTTTGATAGCTCTATCTCTTGTACAGACTAACTTCCTTTTTTATCTTGCTGCATCCTTCCTCATTTAATTTATTTCTTTTTAGTTGTATCTTTGTTTTTAGACCATGGATTTTAACAAAATGCATGCAGTTTTTTTCCAAGCAGTGTTTTTTTCCAACTGCTTGGACTGCTTGGCATCTAATTGAAAATAATATGTGTTGTTTATTATTTTTCTTCGAAAAACACGTTTACCAATAACAGTCTTCTTAATCTGATTTCATAACCTTGAAAAATCCATGGTCTTATACAGTCAACACTTGACTGTAGCCGTTCTTACTTGTTTTTTTTTTGTCGTAACTTTCTAAATAATTTTCTTGTTTTTTATACAAACCAAAGAAAATTTTCCAAAATTATTAAGAATGTGTAAGATTCACACCAAACATTAACGACTTAGATTTCTTATACGAATTCAAATTCGTATTATTTTGAAAGCGAAAAAAAGCATAGCTAAAAATGTTTATACTAGCTTTAGCTATGTACATTATCAATACATTTTGTCCGCAATTTTAATACCTATAGCTTCTATAAACTCTGAGATTTAGGTGTTCATACAGACCAACTAATGGCCTTTTCTTAACTTCCTGTACCCTCTTTTCTATTTAAATGTTTACCTTCTATAGCTCTCTCTCTCTCTCTCTCTCTCTCTCTCTCTCTCTGTCTGTCTGTTTCCAACTCCATCCATTCATTTCTTTTCCCTCCCACACTTCTTTCTTTGCGGCCGTAAATAATTTACAGAGCTCTCGAAATGAGTTTTAACTTCTGTGTTTTGCCATAATTAATAGTTGTATTTCAGTTAGTGAAGCTGCAACTTGTTATATATATATATGTTGTATCTATATATAGTCAGACCTTTTGGCAAGTAAAATGTTGAGGTAACCGCAAAGTTTCGCTCAACTCAAACAAGATGCTGCAGTCTCTCTCCCCCTCCTTGCCTATCCCACTTACAGCACTCACTCTCTGCACGCTTCAATGTGGAACCATTTTAACCTGTCAAACCACATTTCGAGAAATATATGTATATATGTAAGTGAGTATGTATATGTCTGTGTGTGTGTGTGTGTGTGTGTGTTTGTGCTGGTGAGTGAGAGTGCCACGTGCATTAACTTAAATGCTTTGTGGGTTGGGCACTTTGGTCTCTAAAAGGTAGCAAGCAGACTGCGAGTGCTGCAGTCGCAGGGGCGTAGAGAAGGGAAGGGGGGGACTGAAGCGTAGCCAGAGCAAAAGCGAAACCGCTTTTCAAACATTTAACGATTTTTTTTTAGGTCAGGCTGCAAAAATATTTTAGCATAAAAATGTGAATATTTTTTTTTTTTTTAGCTCTCGCGCGCGGCACGACTTACACGCGGCAGTTTATGAATGTCAGCTTACTCACACACACACGCACACATGTAGAGCCTAATATAGAGTGCAGTTTATGAGCATTTCCTGTAAGAAGCAAAAAAGAAGAAACACACACACAAAAAAGCGAAGCGAACTCAACTCGTCCGCGCCCGCATTTCTAATGCGAAACTTATTAACATACTTCAGGGCGCAGCGTGCATTAGTAGTAGGTGTGTGTGTGTGCAGGTATGCGATAGGTGCTCTGGGTGTGTGTGTGTGTGGATGTGTGTTTAATTGCAGCTGCGCCTGCTGTGGGCGTGGCCTTGCCGCAGCTTGACAATAAAATGCAGGATACATGGGCTTGCAAATTATGAAAAACGCCAGCCAGGCAGCAGCAGCAGTTGCAATGGTTATTGAAACGCACACACAGACACAGAAGGGCACACGCATACCTGGGCACACATACACGCGCAGAGTCAGCTATGCAGCTGGCGCACTCACGGCGTATACGCAATGCCTGACTGTGTGTGTGTGTGTGTATCTCTAGCTGTAAGTAATTTGAAAATCTCTCTGTGTGTGTGTGTGTGTGTGTGGCAAATATAGGTCAGTTGTGCTGCTGCTGTTAAACTGGGCGTGATAGCAAAGTGGCAAACTGAAGTTGCAGCAGCAGCAGCAGCAGCGGCAGCGGCAGCCACAACCCCAAACCAAGCGCAGCAAAAACTTTCAACACATAAAATAGCTACCAAAAAGTCGCCAGTTAATTGGGCGCCTTTCTCTCCCGCCCCTCCTCCTTTGTGCATGTGTATGTGGGCAGGGGGCGTGGCAGCTGCATATCGTGTGCAACTGGTGGTTAATATTTGATAGCTGCTGCTGCTGTTTTGCATTCCTCTTTGAGGCTGCAGCTGCCACTGCTGCGACCTACTTTCTGACAATGCATTTTTGTAGCTGCACTTGCCGCAGCTGTGTGTCTGTGTATGTATTACCTGCTCTCTCTCTCTGTCTCACTCTCTCTTTCTCTCTGTGTGTGTGTGTGTGTGCTGCATCAACAAGTACACACAGCGTTGGGCGTTGCTTCTCTTCATCCTCATCTTTATCAGTGCAACTTGAAGTTGGAAACTTCTCGATGCTGTCATAAAAAACAGAAGCAACAGCATGAGGAGGAGCAGGAGCAGGAGCAGGAGCAGGAGGGCGAAACAAAGGCGCTGAAGTAGCAAAAGCAGCCCCAAATAAGCTGCAACTTTGGGGAATATATATACATGCAAGCACGTATATATATGTATTGTGCAACGCGTTTCTGCCAGATTGCCATGAAAGCTTTTCGCTTAATAAATCAATTTGCAGCATCATAAAAAATAACAATAAAGTCGACCATTGTAGTCAAGCGTTGCGAGCGATGGCAGGCAGCCAAAAAAAAAAAAAAAAATAATGCAATATAATAAAAGGGGGTATACGAGTAAGTGAAAAAGAAAAGAACGAAAAACTATAGGTTTACTTCGAGTATGTGTGTGCTGCGATATATGGACGCGGCTAACTCGATCATTTATCACACACAGAGGCAACGCTTTTTGAGCAGCTCAACTGAGCTCACTTAAGTAGAAATTGTTCAAGGATGAAGGAGAATGCTTTAGTGCACGTAAATTGATATGAAGTAGTGCGATTTCTAGTCGAATTTCATTTCAACTAACTATCAACTATTTGCATTTAAAATGCGGTGAAATTTCGTATTCACCAAAAGGTGAGCTTTAAAATTGTATTTCTTCTTTTATTTTGAATGAAATTTTATTATTATGAATGCAATTTACGATGGTTAAAACAAGCTCAAAATTTTGCACAATTTTCGTTCTCATTTTTTGACCTAAAATATACATTTTAAATAGAAATTTCGTTTGGGATCAATTGAAAAAAGTATAAGCGATTAATAATTGTTTGTCAATACTTTTGACCTCCACCATCGATGAATAGTAAAACTAAACGATTGAAAACTAAACAAAACAAGTGAGAACGGCTACAGTCAACTGGACCATGGATTTTTCAAGGTTATGAAAAAAATCAGATTGAGAAAACTGCTATTGGTAAACTTGTTTTTCAAAGAAAAATAAAAAACAACACATATAATTTTCATTTAGACGCCAAGCAGTCCAAGCAGTTGGAAAAATAACACTGCTTGGAAAAAACACTGCTTGCTTGCTTCAGTGGGCGCAGTGTAAATCTATATGAAACGTTGAATAACTTTTATGTTCATTATCCGATCGAAACCAAATTTTCAGCGATCGTTTAGCTGGTGATAGTTATCATTCACACCAAAACTGAGTACTGTAGCTTTATTATTGTGCCTGCTATACGGTTTATCGATTTGCGGGGGCGTGGCCCAAATTTTAATAAAAGTTTTACAGCGTATGATTCACATAAGTGTTGTCACCAAATTTGGTGTTTTCACCAGACGGACTGACAGACACGGCTTAATCGACTCGGCTAGTGATCCTGAGCAAGAATATATATACTTTATGGGGTTGCATCAAAAGGGGAGTCGAACTAGCCTTGTCCGTTCGTCTGTTCGTCTGTCCGTCTGTTGCAATAAATTCTAATAAATTAATTATTTTATTTTTACTAATGAATGTCTTTAGTTATCTTTAAATAAGTGAATAAAATGTAATGGCTGTCATATAAAGTATTCTAGAGTCTGGCGTGCTGCACTTTAGATTTCGTTGAAGATTTCCACAATTTCTATCTCTCACCCTAACTTAATTTCTGTTTATTTTCCCAAAAAAAATCTATCTACAAATCTGCAACAAATTTAATTTGAAACGTGTTTAAGCTAGTAGTACAACTCAATACGTGGGCGTCAAAATGAAGAGCATTTTGAGCAGGTCTTCTCTAGGCTTAATTCAATTAAGTTTCGCACTTGGCACGTTTTTTTTTTTTTTTTGTTTTGAGGAACTTGGCCAAAAATAAATTTTGCAAATAACAAATAATAAATAAATAAATAAGCAGGCAGCAGCAGAAGGCAGCTATGGAAAATACTACAAGGCAATAAAGGAGAGAACAAGAGAAGTTTTCCAAGCGAAAAAAAGGGGCCGAAGAGGAGCATCAGCCGTAGCCATAGCCGTAGCCGTAGCTGGAGCTGAAGCTGAAGCTGAAGCTTGAGCTGTAGCTGTGGCAATAGTGAGGCAAATGGCAAACGAGGCGAACGAGTCCATGTCCTTGGGCAACGTCCCACGCAAAATGTTGGCATAGCCAGCAAAGGTTACCAATACAAATACATGAGCGCGCACAGCACACGCACACGCACACGCACACGCACAAAAGCAATCAAAGAGAATGGCTGAGGCACACCAGCAAACTAGCACACACACACACACACACACACCAACACACAGAGACGCACTCAGCACGCCGACAAAGAGAAGAGAAAACAACATAAAAATTAAAGAAGCTTTAAGTATCCTTGTTGCTGCGAGGGCAACGCCAACGCCACAGGAAACGTGGGGGATGTGCCCAGCGGAAGGGTAGCTAGGGAGGTTGTGGAGAGGCACTGTGGCACTGGCAGGGGCGTAGGCGTTCGGGAAGGACCCCCTTGCTGCTGCTGCTGCTGCTGCTGCTGTTGTTGTATTTTTTCTAAGATTTTGCACGCCTGCCAAAGTTTACGCGCTCTCACGCACTCGCTCGCTCGCTCTCTCACTCTCTCTCTTTCTCTCTCTCTTCGTTCATTGCGCACCTTAAAGCTCCCGCCTGTGCGTGTGCGTACGTGTGCGTGTGCGTGTGCGTGTGTGTGTGTGTTCGCTTGGCTTAGTGCGAAAAATATATAAATGTGCAGCGATTATGGCTAAAAGATCTTTCTGCCACTGTCACAGATATAGATACAGCTGCAAACACAGCTCAGATACAGATACACACGCACACTTGTCATTTACGTATATGTATATGTATGTGTGTGTGTGCGTGTCTTTATCTGCAGCTGATAAAAAATTGCTATGGATATTAAAGCGATGGCTTCGAAAACTCTGCAGCTGCCTCTGCATGAGGCTGTATGCGAGTGCGTGTGTGTGTGTGTGCGTGCGTGTATTGGTGTGTGCATATTTTTAGCCATTTTTAAGTTCTGTTTTCCTTATCGTACACTTTATAAATTTTTTATTTTTATATATGCCTGTAATCGGCAGATGAGTGCATATGACTTCCCTGGGAGGCGATTCAATGCGCTCGTTTATGCGATAAATTCGTGAATTCCTTTTATAATAATCGACATAAAATTCGTACAAAAATTTGGTCAATACATGTGTGAAAGGAAGACTTCAAATTATTTCGAATATTTTTTTTAAATTTTCTGTAAATTTTTTATTGCCACCTTAAAAGGATTAAAGAACATAAGGTAAAAAAAAAACATACTTGCTAATATTTAATTTGATAAAGTTAAAAGGTTAAAATATTAATTTAAAAATATTTGTAAATTTTTTATAATGCACTAAATTGCTCAATATGTTACTCAATACTTTAAAATTGATTATAAAATTTGCTCTATCAAAAAGCTATAATATTTTTATTATATTTAAAAACGCAACTGACCTATGTAAATGAAAAAAACAAAAAAAAAAAGCGTTAACTCTTAGAAAAAACCTTTTATTTCATTTCACGCACAACTCAATTGATACATTTAGTTCTCTATCCTGCCTTCTGTGTTTATCTTCCTCTTCAGTTATCAATCGTTGTATGGCTTTTCTCTTCTTATCCGCTGCTGTAGTCTCATTTATCTCGCTCCTTTGCTATCTTTCGCTCTCTGCACTTTATATCACTCGCTTTACTCAGCCTGTTTTTTTTTTCTTATCTTTTTGATTTTCCTATTTTCCTCCATTCTCTCTTTTTCTTTCCCCTTACAATTTTCATTCATAACTTTACGAATTTTCCCATTTGCTCCGCTTCCCTCTTTCTCTCTGCTTTCTATTTCTCTTTGCTCTCACGGTTTCCCTTATCGTTTGTTACTTGTTTTCTTGTTCTGCTTCATTTTCACTTCTTTCCGCTCTCACTCACTCTCTCTCTCTCTCTCGCGCTCTTTCTCTTTGACATTTTCCTAAAAATTTCCCACTTTAAAAATTCCACAAACCTTTTCTAAAATATATGTTTATATATTATGATCTCGAATTATCAACAAAGTTCAACTAACACAGCTCCTCGTCCTCCTCCTCCTTCTCCTCTGCGACAGGTTCATCCTCCCTTCCTGCTTATGGCACCCACTCATCGACGTCGTAGGACTTCTGTGTGAACTCGCACTGCAGCACCGGCTCCTTGGGCTGTGCCTCGGCTGCCTTGCGTAAGCCACGACGACGCATACCCTCAATGATGCCGGCTATGGTGAGCACCAGCAAAGCGCCCGAGGCGACGCCAAGAATTGGTATGGTCAGCACATTGAGTTCATCTTCCTCGTTGGCAGCCTGATCGATGCTCAGCAGATGATCGAGCAGAGTGCGACTGCACGAGAGTTTCGGCTTCTTCTCTTTCTCCTCCTCGGTTGGCTCGTCTGGCGCATAGCCTGAATTGCAAACACATACGCCCTGCTCCGAGCAAGTCTGATGCGCACCACAACCGGACTGATGGCAATCCTCGCCAGCTTTTTCGTTGCTCTCGAATAACTCCGCACGACATTCACCCGCATAGAGCACAAAACCATCGGCACATTCAGAGGCCACCGCTGCGGTAGTCGCTGTCAGGGCGCTGCTGCTGCTGCTACTCAGGAACTGCTCCATTTCGGTGACATCGTCTTCCTGCTCGAGGCAACGATGTTCCTCCATGCTCCACACGTAGCCATGATTGCAGACACAACGCTCCACCTCGACGCATTGCCCATTGGCGCAGCCATCGCCCAGTTGACAGGTGGGCACACAGGGTGCACTGACTCCATCCCCGGTGGGTGCCAGAGCGCGATAGCCCTCCTTGCAGGCACAGGTCTGGGGAGCAACACATTGCGAGCCACTGGGGCAGCTGCGCTCGCAGACAGGTTCACAATAATGGCTGGCATCGCGATGCGAGACGGCCGAAACGTAGCCGGGTGTGCACTGGCAGCGCTGCGGGGCCACGCAGCTGGCGTGGGCGGGACAACCACGCTCACAAATGGGCTCACACAGTCCCGATTCCAATTGCTTGTAGCCTGGGCAGCATTCGCTGATCACTTTGTAGCTGATCTGCTCCTCCTCTGCGCTGTAAGTCTCTGTGATTTGCTGTGCCTTCTTCCACAACTTCCATTTCGACGGCTGTTTGATCACCGTGCGCTGCTTGGTCACCGGCACCAGCTGGCTGACGCTCACATTACGCTCGCAGTAGTGCTCCCGCAGAGCCAACGTTGTGCTGCCAGCGAGCAGGCAGAGCCATACGGCGAGCGTTAGAGCAGCAGCCACACGCACTTGGTACATTTTCTCTCACTTTGTTTCCTCTCTCTCTCTCTCTCTCGCTTTCTCTCCCTCTCTGTCTGTGTCTCTCTCTCTTGGTGTCTTTTTTCGACGACCGCTCGGCTTGAGGTTCGCTTGCTAACTGAGCTCTGCAGGCGCACGCAGCTCGCTCGAGAGCTGCCCGAGTCTGCCCGGAATATCCCTCGACAACATCCGCAGCGACGTAGATAACATAAGAGTCGCCCTAGACGCGAGTCTCGCCCTGAAATCTCCGACAACGAAGCGATAGTTGTCGAGGGTTGCATTTTCCCCCGAGGCAGGGGGTAGGTAGGCAAAGGCAGGCAAATCAAATCTGACTAACACTGCGCTACAAAATCAGGTAAGCAAGGCAATAGAGAGCGAGCAAAGTGTTGTGTAGACCAACCAGAAAAAAACGGCAGCAGTTTTAATCTATGATAGAACAGTGCATCAATCTTCATAATACCAAATTATAAGCTAAATTATTTAATAAAAAAAAAATATTTAAATAATTAAAAATATTTTTATATAACAAAAAAATGTAAGTAAATAATTTAACACAAACAAAATTGGCTTAATTAACTAAATGCTTACAAAATTTAAGGCAAAATCAATTTTATTAATTAGAAGTAAAATAAATTATATAAAGAAATAAACATTTTTCAGTTTCAGCAACAAAAATCCCATCTTTATAAGAAAAATAATGAAAATGTTCAAAAAAAATTTAATAAAAAACATTGATATCAAAACTCTTTTGTAAAAAATAGTTGTAGAGTCACTTAAATAAACTAAAACTAAAATATAACAATTACTTTCCATTTTCCAAAAAAAATACAGAAAATCTTCGTCATTCCACCCACCCCATGTAGCACAGTGTAAGCTATCGATGCCTCAAAAATGTCAGTCAGCTGATGCTGCGCTGCAGCAGCAGCAGCCAGAGACAAATGTGCTGGTGCACGCTGTGAACAAGGGAAGCGCTATCTGGCCGGGTTCTTGGTTTATCGTAATACCCGCTTAATAAACCTCGTCTCGGTCTCGCTTAAGTCGCCCGCATTCGAACGTTGATAAGTCGTAGAATCTGTTTGTAGCTGCATCTGCACTAAGTAAGAGATACATTTGTTTTTTCATTGAGTCACAAAGGCGCCAGGGCGGAACTAAATGTTATCGCATTCGACTTTATTATTAATAATACACTTCATACTGCGATTGTTTGTGGAATGAAGAAACTCAAGCGGCATACGTCATACCGAAAACACATATGACATAAGCAAACATAGTATTTCTGAATATTTTAGAGAGTTTTCAACGATTGAAACCGGTTTGGA
This sequence comes from Zaprionus ghesquierei, assembly GCA_018904095.1. Taxonomy (NCBI): domain Eukaryota; kingdom Metazoa; phylum Arthropoda; class Insecta; order Diptera; family Drosophilidae; genus Zaprionus; species Zaprionus ghesquierei. The sequence goes on along the minus strand of JAEIGP010000806.1, from coordinate 5,553,126 downwards.
GAGTTGAAAATGACACAAGAGTTCCGTTTTCTATTTACCTGTTCGACTGACCGTTACCTGCTTGCCATTGATATGGAGGTCACGTCAGAGAGTAATGGAAAGAGAGAGGGAAAACATAGTCAGGTAGTCTCTTTTGGATTGAAAGAGAGAAATTTCCCGAAGAAGTATTAAATAGATACCAATTTTTGGGAATTTTCTGTAACTTATGTTGAAACAGCCCAACAGGGTTGAGGCTTATTGTATCACTTATATTCGATGGGAAATTATAAATATGTCTAAAAAAACAAGTCAGATTCTTAGTTAAAAACTTAGAATTTTTGCTGATTGTTCCTATGCTAATTATATGGTATAGTAAGCCGATTTTGATTAAATTTAGACAATATATTTTTTAAATTGAAAACTCAACATGCTGTCAATTTGGTTGGAATAGCTTGAACAATAAGAAAGAATGTCCGATAGTTTCTTTGACAGCTATGCGATATATTGGTCCAATTCGGCTCTATTCCCATTATTTACAGCGTGCAGCAAAATGAAACATGTCAGATAAGTTCAATCAAAATAACCAACCCAGAAAAAGATATCTAGCGCCTCTCGTTGGTGCTGATCAGGAATATATATACTCTATAAGGTCTTAAGCGTAACCAAATAAGGCTCTGATAAATTTATAAAAATAATTGAAAAACATGAGTCAGTCTTTCAGTTCAAGTGGCGGCTACGATGTGTGCCACATTGATAAGGCTTAAGCGATATTTATAGTCGACACAAGTCAATTTTGTTGCATAATTTTCGTGCGATTCGAGAAAGAAACTTTTCAGTCAATAGACGCTCTGACGTCACACGCACAATACGCTTACAACTTTTTGTTGGATCTTGCTACCTTACTCACTCCACACACACACAAGCGCACAAAGACGTAGAGAGAGAGAGAACTGTCAATGCAGAAACAGGCGTCACGGGGCACGTATCCTGCGCTCTGTCTTCCAATCTGCCTGTCGCTGCTGCGAGCCAGCAAAAGGAACATATGAACGGATGAATGACAGCTGACATAGAAACAAAAGTCTCGCAGTGTGTGTCTGTGTGTGTGTGTGTGTGTGTGAGTGTGTGTGTGTGAGTGTGTGTTTGTGACACAGTCACATTCTAATCTAAAATAATTGAATTGAAGTCAGATTGCAACTGATGCCTTGTGCTGCTGCTCGTAGCTCAGATACACGACACTCACAGACACTGTAACAGTGCGTGTGAAAAGTGTGCGGCTCTTAGATACATTTTCAGTTGACTGAGGCAGGGGCAGGGGCAGGCGCAGGGGGTTGCTCGTGCTTGGGGCATGTGCCACCAACAGTTGTCGCCACAGTCGGGCGAGCATTGTTGATTTGCCCGCATGCGAGCACAGCCTTTGCTTTTGTATCTCTCATTTTTCTGTGCGTGTGTATCTGTGTATCTGTAACTACATTTGCAGCTGTATCTGTATCTGTATCTGTATCTGTAGCTTATGCTCCAGTTGGCTTTGCACATATGCGACGCGCCGCCTTTGATAATTAATGGTCGCAGCACTTGCTAACTGAATTTTTGCCTTGCTTTCATTGTCATTGTCTCTGCCGCACACACGGCCCAACTTGGGCAACTCTGGCAACTCTGGCACGCGCGCTCGCGCGACAATCCTGCTAGAGATTTTGCACGTTCGTAAAATTGCAATTAGGCGGAAACTTTTTGGGGCTAGTCCAAGTTCGCTTTGCTTTTGAGTTATTGCCTTGGCTTTGCTTGGAGATTCGGCGACCCGCTAATTGCCAGCCATAAATTTGCATTATCTCACGTAGCGAGCGAAAGGTACTACATCCTTTACAGGGTGTTTCTTCTCTCCTCTCCCTCCCTCACCTCGCCCTTGCCCCATCTTATCCGCCTCTTGCTTAACTGTTAAATTATCCAAGTTGCGAACGGCGAAAACTTTTACCAACCCCATGTGACATCTGCTGCTCAATGCACAGACACGTAGAGCGTAGGCAGAGGCTGCGGGATAAGAGGGGAAGGGAGGGGCTGGATGGCCAACAGCCAGTTTAACTGGCAAAGTGTTGAGGTGTCTTAGCGTGTCTTGGCCAAGTTTTGGCGCACACTGTAAGTAGTTCCCAAATGATTAGGCAAACGTTTAAATTATGAATTAGGCCAAGTTCCCCGTTGAGCAGTAAAAACTCAAAAAGATAAGTCGGCTTAGATGATGAGGTGGCGAAGAAGAAGAAGACGAAGAAGCAATAGACAAAGCAGGGTATAAATGATTGAGCATAAGAATTTAAGTTGGGCGTTGTCAGGGCAATCAAACTTATTAAGTATACGCAGCTTGAGCAAAGTTGATAAAAAAATTATGATTAATTTCAAAAGGCTAAAATAATCATATATATACTTTAGTTTTATACCTTAATTATATAGCCTTGCTTTAGAATTCCTTTTGCATTATCTATAAAGCAGTTACTCCCCTAACTTTGCCTGCTCGCCAAATGCCACATTTCTCTGCGCTCAGATAAAATTCTGTTCGATTTTTTTGTTGCCGACTCTCCTCGACATTTCTAATATCAGCGACCTTTTATTTTTAGCCGGGGGCGACCTCTCTTCCTCTCTCCTTTTCACACTGGCCTGGCCTAGTTTTAAATTAAGTAGCACAACAATAATAAAACGATATTTTTTAACCTTAAATCTTGTGTTTTTTTTCGCTTTTTTCGCTTTTTTCGCCTTTTTTCTCTCTGGCTCTGCTCATTTTCGTTGCGAAGGTTATGAAAACGCAGCCAAGCTACAGAAATTTCGCATTGTTTTGCAGATGTTTTTTTTATTCGTTTTTGTTGCTCCAGCAACGCGTACAACAAGAAGAGCAACGAACAAAAAGCAACAACAACAACAGCAACGAGTAGAACCGTTGGAATGTTTAGCACACGTGAGAAACTGTGCAAATGGCAGTAGGTAGGAAACTGCGTCGCCGTCTGTGATTAAAAAGCAGCAGCTACGCCATTTTGTAGCCGCTGCCCCTATACCCTGTAGACGTGAAATGCGGCAAAGAGGCTGTATAACATGTTGAAGTATAAAAAAGAAAAAAACATCAAAGAAAACATATGATATTACGGAGCCTTATCAATGAATGTATGAGTTACTTTTTGTATAAAAAAATATTAATCAATAATTATCAGAATTTTATATAACAAAATGATATAAAAAAAAATTATAAACTTTTAAAATAAAATTGCAAATAAATTCTGAACTTAACTTAAACATAAATTTAATTTTAAAGGTGTAAAAATATTTTTTCTTGTTAATATTAGACTCTCCCTTTTTGTAAAATTTTAAAAAGAAATTGTTAGTTGACTTTGAAATTATAAAATAAAATTAAAATAAAAATTGCAATTTCTTAGTTTTTCGTACACCTCAACTTTGGTATTTTCTGAACATATTCCACAAATTTCAGCAGCTTCTGTTAGGATAAACAAAAGTTATTTAAGAAATGCCAAACTAGTTCTGCCTCCTGCCTAGGGTACTTGCCAGGCTAAGCTTGCCGCAAGTAGCTCGAAAATGTCTGCTTGCTTTTTCGTTTCTATCTCTCGTTTTGCTTTCATCAGAGGCGGCTGCTGTTGCTGCTTCTTGCGTTTGCGTGCGCGGCCATTTTCATTTGCAACAAAGTTTAAGGTCCTTCATACATAAATAAGCAGTAAGCAGGCGGCGTTGCCTCAAAGTGCCAAGCAAACAGCAACAACAACAGCAGCAGCAACAGCAGCAGCAACAACAACTAAACGGACATGACACCCACTACAGTCGCGCTCTTCAAAAACGACCAGCAGCGGCAGCGGCAGAGGCAGCAACAACAACGACAACGACAACAACAACAACGAGGCGACAACACTCATCAAGAACGGCCAAACACGAGCGATAAAAACAAGCGCAACAAGGACTTTTAGTCTCGAGCCTCGACTCGCTTCCCCGACATGACACATCACGACGGCGGCGTTCGCGAGTCGCCTGACAGTTGCGCCTACTACTACTACTACTACTACTTCTACTACCACTACTACTGCAGCATGTGGCAATATGGCAATGTGGCAATGTGTGCGTGCGTCCTTTCCACTCACTGTGCCACTGTGGCACTGTGGCAGTCAGTCAGGGCCTGGGCACATAATTAAGGACGTCGGCCAACAACAGTCAACAAATGCGAGTTGACCAGCGCAAATGGGCCGACGAACAAATACGCTTACGCTGGGAGTCTGGGCAAATTTTATAGCAGTTCAGATTGATTTTGTAATATTTAGTATAACAGTTTATAATGGCTTATAAGGTTTAATAATAGTTTTAAATACTTTATGCGCTTACTGTGACTAGCTGCTATAAACTCTTATCAGTTTGTCATCATTTATAGCATATTATAACAGTTTGTATAACAGTTTATAGTAGCAAAGGTTAATTATAATGTTTACTGTGCTTTGCGCGTACTAAAGTAATCTTCGACGGACTTCTATCGGTTTGTAATAATTTATAGCATATTATAACAGCTGGTATAACAGCTTATAGCGACTTAAAATTGCTGATAATAGTATGAAATACTTTATATGCGTACTCAGGGAGTCTTAATTGGAGTTTTAGCTATTTGCTACAATTTATAGCACACTATAGCAGTTTGTATAACAGTTTAGAGCAGCTTGGCAATAGTTTACTATACTTAATAGAATTTGAAATAGCTTATGAAAGTTTATGGCTGCATATAACACCCAATTAGTTACAGTTGGTGCAAAATTATAGCTAGTTTATGGCAGCCCACACAGTATTAGAACACTTTATAGCAACTTCTAACAATTTATAGCAGCCTTTTTGTTTTGCTAACAGCTTAGGCAACTTCAATTTTCTAATCTCCAAATTATTGTTTGCTGCCGAAAGGGTATGACAAACTCACACACTAACACACACAAGCACACACATACACACACACGCACTCACACACACACGCAGGCAGGCAGGCAGGCAGGCCGAGCTATTGCACTTTTGTTTTGTTGCTCCTCTGTTTGCATTCGGATTTGCTGATGTGCCCCAACGTGTGTGTGAGTCTGTGTGTGCAAGGTTGTGTGTATACATGTGTGTGTGTGTGCTGCATGAATGAATGATGAAAGAAAAGGCAAAAGACGTTACGTTAGCCTGGCTGGCAGCACAGTGCGGCGGGGACTAGTAGAAGACAAAGCCTCAAATGAGCATAATGAGCATAAGGAGGCGTCAAAGCCAAAAGTGCTCTCAGGCGCAGCTGGCCAGGACAATGCTGCAGGAATTGTGTCATATTATTAATGAAAAAAAGCGACGCGGCGGAAGGGGGCGGTGGGCGTGGCATGGCGTGGCGTGGCGTAGCGTTGGTAGTAAATTCTGATTTTGAGTCAGCTAAATGAGCAGCTGAAAAAAAAAAACGAAGCAAAGATGGCAGGAAACAACAGGAAGCTGAGGCACTTTTAATATGCAACAGTCTAGCGAGGCTCAGTTCTTGCTCTCCCTCCAGCCACGTGTTCGGGTGTGGGTGTGCTCTGTCTCAGTGTGTGTGTGTGTGTGTGTGTGTGTGTGTGTGTGTGTGTGTGTGTGTGTTTGCGAAATGAAAATGAAAATCAAGCCGCAGCCTTCTCGTCACAAAAGCAAATAAACGCGCTGAGCGAGCGTCAAGTTATTTATTTGGCAATTGTTCGTTGCTTTTTATTGTCGTCAGAGTTTGCGGTGGCTGTCGCTGCTGCTGTTTGCTTTTGGGCATTGCCCAACCCAACCCCCCATCCCCTAGCTCAACCACAACAGTCCACCCAAGCCACTCAGTCAGCTAAGCATTTTGAATGTTTCAAAGGTCAATGAAACAATTTTCCAGCGAACCCTTAAGTCGAAGGATCAGGCAGTAGCCTGGGCAGCCAGTGGAGGCGACTTGGGGACACGCTGCACCTGCGGGCATCGTACAGGGATGGGCGTTTGGGGAGAGCTGTGGGTGAACTGTGGTTCGCTCAAATTATGCGCTGCCAAAAGTGCCTATAGTTTTGGAGTTTGATATATGCTATTTTCTCGATTCGACATGGGCATGAATGAAGTTTGAAATGAGAGCAGATTCTTAGTATATTGGATATTTTATTATAATTTATTTTAATATATTATATATAAAATTATATTTTTATTATAATAAATTGTTCTATTTTATTGTATAAGAAATTGCCTTAAGATTATGAGAACATTAAGGTCTGTAGGGTCTGCAATTTTGTTTTTATGCTAAGGCTTGTTTAAATTTGATATAAATACCATAATTATCCACAAATAGTTTTCTAATATACAATAATAAACCTTAAGATTTTGCAATTTCATAGTCAAAGTAAAGAAATTTGTTTTAAAATTGTTATCAAATTTTTTAAAATGAAAACTTACCTTCTTTCCTCAAATTGAGTTAAATGATTCGCTTTGCAAATTTGTGCGGTTTCCCGTATATATGTATAAAGATTTAGTTGAACTAGAATAGTATTCACTATAAATATTCCATTTATTGTTTGTTTTTTTTTTTTTTGTAACTTTTAAATAGTTTATCAAAGTTTGTCTGCAGCTTTAATTGCATGCGCAATTAATATGATTATAGATTATGAATAGTTGATGAATTAAATGTATCTTAATTGTGATTAATATTATATTATATTAGTATTATATATATATATATGTATTTTTTATTTTTGGTATTTTATATTCTCTTGTGTTGTATTAGTAATTTTTTTGTTTTAGTTCGTGTTGCGATTATCAAATATTCATATGTACGTCTCGAAAAGTTTTTGGGTTCTCGTTGGTACGTGAAAAATGGAATAAACTTGCACGGGTGATATTCTGCGCCATAAACTACCTTCAATTAGTTAATGCAGTCAATTCTTCATATACATATATTGTATATATATAAAATTAACATTTTCTTTAAAGTTTTTTGTTGAATTTTTTCAATCTTGTGCGTGTTTCAGTTGCTTATTGAGTTTTATTCTTCTTAGTTTTGCTTTAACTTTATTGGTTAATATTTATGTATATATATGTATATATAATCATATGATTTTTTCTATATAATAGAAAATGTTGTATTCAAATTGATTTTGGGTATTACAATTAATATTAAAAACGTTTCATTCAGCGAAAAAAACTGGCCGTCTTTTTCATTTAATTTCTTCCGCTACTTCTGTTTTTGTAAAGGTTTTCATAGACTTATGTATTTACAATAAATTTGCAAAATTTCCAATTCTTTTCGTAGTTTTACAAATATTTTTTGTTTAGTTATTTTTTTTTTTTTTTTGAGATTAATTTAGTTCAGTTTGTGCTGCCTATAAATTTGTTGGGTATTTAAGCCTTTTTTAATTGCTTCAGTGACAGTTTCTGTGGTATTTTTTCAGTATATTTCACACACTTCTTATGATATTCTTTATTTACTGCTGCTGTAGGGGGTTTTTCCTTTTTATTTCAAGAAAAAAAAAACACTTCGTTTCTTTGGGTTATTTATTTAATTACTTTGGTGCTTCTCACTCGATTATTAAAATATTGCTTAGTATTAAATGAGTAATTTTTTTATTTATTTTATTTGCGCTGATTTTTTTGTTCGTTTTTTTTATGGGTTTTTATTTAGTTCTATCATCCATTGCTTGCTGCGTGTGCTGGATGCCGTTATAGACTAAATAGAAAAAAAAAAGAAAAAAAATTAAACTCTTTTAGTTTAAAATTTTTTTGGGTTATAACTGGTTGAGAATTGTAATCGAAATTTAAAAAAAATTGCGAAATAGGTTAGTTTTCGCTCGCGAAAAGCTTCTGCACTATCTTTCTGGCACGATCTAAGCTCGAAGCTCGCAATAGCTTTAGCCACTGTGCCCAATCACATTCACACACACACACACACACATACACAGACAGACATACATTCAAACTATTCACAAGTTATTCACTTGTTGACAATGTCAAAACAATTTCTTACACTTTTATTTTATCGCCACATTTCGGAAAGCAAAAACTGACACAATATGAACATAAAAGTTGCCATTACGATTCACACACACACACACACACACACATACACATACACGAACATGCACAGCTATATATTTTGGCACCTGTTATACACACAGACGGAAGGACGGAAAGAGAGACAGAGAGCGAGCGAGCGACCCACACAACCTTGCACTTGACATGTATCCGAAAGATACTTTTGGGCCCGTTGCAATGCGAAACATTTATTTGATGGTCAATTAGAAAATTTGCCTGCCATTTGCAATTCGCCTTTTCGCATTTGGTTTTTCCGCAGCAATAAAAAAAATAAAATACAAGCAACCAGTAAATAAAATACATAGATGATGAGATAGAGTGAGCGAGAGAGAGAGGGAGAGAACGGGAGCGCTGCTGTGGCAGATGGGTAGGCGGACAGCAGAACAAGAAATATGTGTACAACAATGTTGCCAGCGAGCACGATGATGATGATGATGATGGAATTTTCACACACACGCACACACACACACAGACACACACACACACACACACAGGCAGAGAGCACGAACGCCTCGTGCCGTTATTTTATTTTTTTTTTTTTTTTTTTTGCAAAAAGCACAAGAAGAAATAAGAATATCAATTTCCTCCAGTTGGAAAGCGAACCGCACGCACACAATGCCAGCAAACGCTTCGATTCCACACGCACACGCACGCTAGATACATGGCTGCTATATACAGATATATACACCTATATGTTCCTGACTAGTTGGTTGCTTATGCTCGATTTATCTGCTAGTTCAGCTTATAGTTTCAGCATCCTGCTGCTCAATGTGTGCGTGTGCGTGTGCGTATGCGTGTGATGTATTAGTTATTGTGTATCGGTATGTGTATTTTTGATATTGTGGTCCACAATAGACGCACACACGCACATACATATGGTCACACTGGCTACACACACACACACACACATAGACGCACGCACGCATGCACGCATACAGAGACTGTCTTAAACGCGCGCTCACCGTTAGCGACAGACAACAAACTCACACACATGTACACACACACACACACACAGACAGACACAGACACACACTCGCACTCTTACTCACTCACACAGACACAGTCCAAGTGACAGGCAGGCACACGGGCACGGGCACGAGCTCACGAGTAGAGACTCCGCGACTCCGCGACTTGCTGGCACTGCTTGGCTCTGTGTGCAGGAAAAGGCAACTAACAGCACAACCCGAAACCGGAACACCAACTGAATCCGTTGCCAGCCCGAAATTGCCAGCCAGGCGACGCTGGAAGCGCACTGCAGGAACGACAAACCCGAAGCCGTCGACGTCGAGCTGCCCAAGCAAACCGAACGCAACGAACATCTTCATGCAGCAGACGATTGGATGCCCCAGCGCCAGCGCCAACAACAGCAGCAGCAGCAGCAGCAGGTCGTGGGGATGCTAAAAAAAACATGACTGGAAACGACTGGACGAGCCTCGTGCCTGCCTGAGCTGGAAGAGAGAGAGAGAAAGAGAGAGAGGGAGAGAGAGCGCGCATGTTGGCTTAGGCGGCAGCTCAAAGCTTTTTCCAGCTTGCGGGAAGCTGTGCACAGCACAAGAGAGCGAGGCCTTTGCTCTCTCTCTCTCTCTCTCAGCTACGAGCAGCTGGCAGCGAGCTCCATTGAGCTTTGCTTGAGGTAGTTTCCCAGCCACCCCCCCGTTATACAGGGTGCGCGCAGCTTTCCCTGGCTCACTCAATTCGTATTAAGTTGGCAACCGAATGCGTTCGAGTAGCGCCAGCAGCTCGATTCATAAATTCATTTCGAATGCAGAGGTCCAGTTGAGTTCGAGTAAGAGTGCTTGAAATATAAGCTTAAAATTAAAAATTAAAACTTTCAAATTATTTTAATATTAAAAGAGTTGAATAAAAAATCAAACAATTTATTATTTTCAATATTTAAAAAAAAATACCCTTTGCCTTAACAACACTAAATTTATAAATAAAATATTAAAATAAATGCTGTTAAATTTCTAAAAAAAAAAAAATGTTTACTTTTCTCAGTTTTATTCTACAGTTTTTAAAAGATTTTTATTAAATTTAATTTAATTTAAGAATAAATACAGGAATTTACTAAACTAAAAGATTAAGAAAATCTTGGAAAGTTTTTTTTACTATTTTAAATTTTATTCTACAATTTTTAAATATTTTTATATCATTAAATCAAATTTTTCTTTAATAATTAAGAAATTTCTTTATTTAATTTATTAATTAAATGATTAAAGAAATCTTGATATATGTTAGTTTAAAAAAAAACAAAAAAAAATATTAAAATAAATCTTATAAAATTGCTGAAAAGTTTCTTCTAAATTTTATTATATTTTTTTTTAGTTTTTAATTATTTTTCAATATTTGATTTTGTTTTTGTTCACTTCTTTTTTTTTATTTTTTTTTTTTTTTTAAATACAAGAATTATTTTTAAACCAGCCCAACAATTTGCCAGCCCATTGCCCTACCATGCACACAGCTCGCTTCCATTTCAATAGCTGCTCGAAGTCATCTCGAAGCCATGGGAACAAGCCTTAAGTGATTGTTTCACTTGCAAGTCACTCGATGATTGAAGCAGCATCTACTAGTACTTAAGCTATAGATAACTATATACATCTCTCCTCTCCCACTTGATTTTCTAGTGGCAATTGTAGCCGATTGCGAAGGCTCACTTGACCCAAATGTTTTCGACTTCTTCAATGCAATCGCAACTAACTCGAATATTTGAAAATTTCACGCACGTTCATTCATGCACACACAGTCTAATACTCGCACACACACACACACACACACACTCATACACTTACACAGGCCAAAATACACAGCAATACACAGTGGGAGCATTCGCATTCGCTGGTCCAGAGCCCGAAAATGATTTATGACCTCACAAAAAAAAATTAATTTAAAGTAAATTCGCATGAATGAAAAATGGCTTTTACAAACGGGAAAACTACAGGGCGCCTACACAGAGCGCACAAGAGCGCGAAAAAGTCAAGTTAATGAGTGGGTTGAGTGAGAGAGAGAGAGAGAGCAGGAGTTGTGGCTCACTCTTTGGGGCCACTTGTAGGCTGTTGCGCTGCTCTTAACAGAAGCTTAAAGCTCGATTTCTTTCTCTCTCTATCTCTTTTCCCATGCCTTAACGCTCTCAGCTGCTGCGACTTCCATTGTGCTTATCCCTGTTTGCGCTTCCAGTCGCTGTCAAACTTTTCTCGCGCACCCGACGCCAAAACGGGAGGCTGAGCTGGAGCTGGAGCTGAAGCTCCTCGGTTCGTGTGGCAACGTGACGTGGCTCGGCTCGGCTCGGCTCGGCTCGGCTCGGGTTGGCTCGTTCGTCTGCGCTGGCTAACCATGAATGAAGGCTGATAATGGCAGTAGCGGCCACAGCCACAGCAACAGCAGCAGCAGCAGGCGTAGCGCATTTGCGACTGGCTCGCAGCGCGTTGCACATGGCACTCTGTGTCCTTGGAGATGGCGCTGGCATCGCATGGGATCTTGCAAACCTTTTTTGCTAAATTAACATTTTTGATTATCCAGCTAGCCAGGCCAGTTTGTGTCCTTGGCTGCGCTCACACACACGCACACACACACACACACATGGGTATATACACACGTTTAGCACACGTTGAGCTTGTTTGGTTTTTGCTGCATACTTTGCGGCGCTCCTTTTTATTGTCTTTGCCGTTGTGTGTTTGTTTTCGGCTGTTTATGCGGTCGCAGAAGGTTAATAACTTTGTTAAAGCGCTGCAGAGAATATAGTACAATTAATTAATGTAAATATAAATATTTATCTATTATTTTATTGTTTTAGAATTTATTAAAAGCTGAAAATGTGTTTTAAAAATTTCAAAAAAATTCTATAAAAGTAAAACACAAAATAAAAAAACAATTTATGTAACGAAATAATATTTTAAAAATTCTAGACCTTTTAAAAATAATATATATAAATAAAAAATGCACTTACAAATAAAAATTGTAAAATTTGTTTTTTTAACTCCGCTTTGCTGCCTTTTGCAATCTGTGATTTTGGTATTTGTTTGCGCTTTGTTTTTCTTTCGAAATTCCTTTTTGTCGCAAGCTGCTCCAATTGCTTCATTTTCATTACTCCACAAACACACATACGCACACACACACACACGCACACACGCACCTATACAAACAGAGGCAGTTAACCGCAGCATAAGTGGCCAGTATCTGTATCTGTGCCTTTGTATCTGTATCTGTATCTACCTCGTGTTGAGCTTTTATATTAATGCTGCTCCTCATCCCCTTCGCTCTCACTCTCTCTCTCCTTGTGTGGGTGTGCGGGTGTGTGTGTGAATTTTATTTAATTTGCTTGGCACTTTGTTTGTCTGCCTGTTTTCTTATTTGTTTTGATTTTTCATGTTTCGTTCTCCCGCTCGCTTCTGTTTTCTTTTCATTCTCTTGCCTTCATTTTGGTGTTTTCTTTTATACTTTTTTTTTGTAAGCATTGTTGCACGAACCGCGAATCGCGTATCGTGGCAACTTCACTTGGGCCAGACGAAAAGCCAGCGCATTGTGATTTCGCTCAAGTGTTTTTGACCTTTGCCTTGTCAGATTTGACCGATGGCGTGTTGCAGATATATTACGCCACTAAGTACTAAAGTCAACGGGGCTAACTACGTATGAAAGGCATGAGCGCACAATGTGCCGCAGAGTGGTTCGTATAGCTCAATTGACTTGGGCGGTTATAGTTGATCTGCGCTTTAATACTACACCAAGTAAAAATATCCCAACAGCGTTTGCTTTCATTAATGCCAAAGCACGGAGTTGTAACTTAAAAACTTTGGTCACAAATCAAAATTAAAAATGTGTTTAGAAATTTTTGAAGGCGGTGGGCGTGGCCAAATTTTGTTTCTGTTGCTTTAAAAAAAAGCGGAGGCTTGTGTTTTCAAACAGACGGACAAGAGGTAAGACACATGGATTGTCACGACGCCTTATAACTGTTTCCCAAAGTAAGTATACCCTTTTAAGACCATTTGTAATGGGTATAAACAGTTTTTTAAATATAAGCTTACTTAGCGTGTTAAAACATGATTAAAATATCATTCATCGTTTCTTTATAACAAAGTTACGCTAGATGATCTTTTTAAATGAATTGAAGAGCTTTTTAGCATATTTGCAATGGTCTATTAAAATCGGACGTAGGGTATTCTACCGTGGGATGTACTTGACTTTAGCTTTCGTTACTTGTTCTATATCGCATTAGCCACCGTTAGTTAGGCCACGAAAAATTTGTCAGCTTTTGCAATTGATTTGCATTGACCCATTTTAAAAGAGGCAAAAGAGGCACATAGCATCGCTCCAGTTCCCCCGAGGCCCGCCCACAAATTGGCACAGCATTTGGTCCACTTGGCATTTGGCTTCGATGCTCTGTTCAAATATTAATTCATATCAAGGTTTCGCCATTCATTTTGTATGTCGCTGTCGGTTGGCCTTTCTCACGCTCTTTCTACTCCTCTTTCCCTTTGCCTCCCTCGGCGTTTCGTTTGGTTCGTTTCACTGAGATCGTGTAATGAAATTTAAGCAGAATTGTAAACAAAGTTGTGCAATAAAATCAACAAACCGCAAATAAAGTGCAATTTAGAGCAGACTTCGGCAGCATCGCCAGCAGTCGCAGTAAAAAGATGAAAAATAAAACAGAACGAGAAAAAGAAAAAGACAGAGCGGAAAAAGCTGCTAAAAAACGCAGCCCAAAGCCAAAAAGAATTTTCTGCTTTATTTTCGTAGACTTTGCTTTGCTTTGCTTCGGTTTGGTTTGGTTCCACCTCTAGTTGCAGTTCACATTTTTTTTTCTTTTTTTTTTGTCAATATGCCGCCTCGTTTGAGGGGCGTGACTGTGCTGCGATTTCACGAGCCATTTGCAAGAGTCCTTCGCGAAAAATGCAGCAGCAGCGGCAGCAGCGTTTGAAGCTGCAACAACAGCGTGTAGCAACAGCTAGAGAAAAAAGGAAGGGCGGCGCAAGGTGAGGCGGCGGCAAGTTCGAGGCGAAAATTGCCACAAATTGAAGCAAAGTCGACGACATTTTATTGAGGCTTCACGCTCGTCGAGGGAGTTGTGTAGTGAGTGAGTGAAAGAGAGAGAAAGCTAGGGGCAAGACAGAGAGAGAGAGAGACTGAAAGTGACACGCCAAAACGGTCGCTTCATTGTTTCAATTCGGGGCATTTCGCCTTTCCATTGCTGCAGCTGATAATTTATGCAAATTCCAAACAGTCCCCCTCTCCCCCATCCCCTCCCGCTCCTACCTTGCTTATTCACTTTGCCAATTGATTTCGTGACTGTCAACCAAAATCTGTGCCAAAAACTGTGTCGAGGACACGTTGCTTTAAAATTAGCCTGTTTCCACGGTCAGTTGCATTGGCATTTTGAATTGAGTGTGGAAGCGATAAAGTGGCGAAGGACTACAGCGAATGAGAGTCCAATGTGATAAGCAGTGGAAAGCGAAAAGTTTAGTGCATTGAGTATACGCCCTGTTAGGCGAATTGAAATAGATTGAAGATTTTATACAATTATATTACGCATACGACACGGGGAACGTGCATTGATAGAGGTTAACAATAAATTATTCAAAATATATGCTCGATTTGCAGAAATATGTACAGAATATGTGAATTTATTAAAGTAAAGATTTATCGATTGTTCGATAAATGTTTAGTCGGTAGATTCAAATATCGATATTTCGCTTGCGTGTATCGATTAATTGCCCTATACATCAAAACAGTCCCTATAAAAATAAATGCTGATAAAAGCATGGACAAGTCGATTGCATTTATCGATCATTTTCAATATTCATCGCAATATAGCAAACACGAATATTACTTATACGCTCTGTTAGCCACAAACGAAGTTGCATCGACTAATCGCTGGCACATATTGATGGTTAATCGATAACTTTCTCTCGCGATTTTTCCAATTTGCACATCTCTAATACATCAAAGCAGTCCCTACAAAAATAAATGCTGATAAAAGCATGGACAAGTCGATTGCATTTATCGATCATTTTCAATATTTATCGCAATATAGCAAACACGAATATTACTTATACGCTCTGTTTGCCACAAATGAAGTTGCATCGACTTATCGCTGGCACATATTGATGGTTAATCGATAATTTTCTCTCGCGATTTTTCCAATTTGCACATCTCTAATACATCAAAGCAGTCCCTACAAAAATTAATGCTGATAAAAGCAGGGGCAAGTCGATTGCATTTATCGATCATTTTCAATATTTATAGCAATATAGCAAACACGAATATTACTTATACGCTCTGTTAGCCACAAATGAAGTTGCATCGACTAATCGCTGGCACATATTGATGGTTAATCGATAACTTTCCCTCGCGCTTTTTCCAATTTGCACATCTCTAATCCGTTGCTCGTATCACTGCTCGCAACTCTACGATTTATCGATTGTTCGATAAATGTTTAGTCGGTAGTTTCAAATATCGATATTTCGCTTGCGTATATCGATTAATTGCCCTATACATCAAAACAGTCCCTACAAAAAAAAATGCTGATAAAAGCATGGACAAGTCGATCGCATTTATCGATCATTTTCAATATTTATCGCAATATAGCAAACACGAATATTACTTATACGCTCTGTTAGCCACAAATGAAGTTGCATCGACCAATCGCTGGCACATATTGATGGTTAATCGATAACTTTCTCTCGCGCTTTTTCCAATTTGCACATCTCTAATCCGTTGCTCGTATCACTGCTCGCAACTCTCTGCAAGAACTTCACCCATTTTCCGCGGCAACTTAAAGCTTCCGTTTTCAGCCAAATTCAAGCCTAGCATAATCAGCTCTTGTTGCATGCGGCAATTAAGCTTGCCTCACATGGGGCACTTGCACGGCGCGTAGATATGCGCGTCTCTCGTATGCATTGAATTTCGGCCAACAGCCAAAAATTGTTGACGGCCTGCGTGGAATGATATCCCAGCTGTGGCAACAGCACTTTCAGCTGGCACACAAACACACACACACACCCACACACAGAGACACACAGCCTGAGTGCACAAACACGCACGCAGACACACACAGAAACAGGCATCGTCTCTCACTGGGCGCATTTCATGTTGCACGGCAATAAATCATAACGCGCCGCTGCAGTCCGAGAGACTCCGAGACGAGGCGAGGCGAGGCGAGGCGAGGCGAATCGAGTTGAGTGTTGGCAACAGCAACGGTAATGGTGCAATCGGTCATGTTATTATTCCTTCTTCTGCTCCCTGCTCTCCCTTCTCCCCAGTTTTTACCCAGTCGTTACCCAGTCGGGGCAGCGTCGGCCATTGCTGCAAAAGTTGACTTGTCATAAAAATTGAAATTGTTATCAACTCGTCCGTGCGTTCGACGTGGAGGATTATTGCATTAAGCTTGGCTGGTGTAATGGAAAATGCATCCCCTGCCACGCCCACTGCATCAAGCTGGCACTTATTACATGACAGCGCTGCGAGCTGCACTTCCTGGCACCTACCCAACCCCTTGCACTACGTGAGCTGCGGATTAAAGTCGACAAAGTGTTGCCAAGCGTTGCACCTTGCAACAGCGCATGGGGCTTATCGATAGCGTGCATTCAATCGAGCAGCGCAACGCAACGCAGCGTGTTTGGGCATAAAAATTATGCCAAAGTTCGCTTATCGCATTTCTCTCGCATTTCGCAGTGCGGCTCGAATTGTAATTAAGTCTGTCTGTCTGTCTGTCAGTCTGTCTGTCTGTCTGTCTGTGCGTGTAGCCGACGCGGCGGAAAAGCAGCGCAAAAACAAGTAGCGAAAGCAAGAGTCGTGCGAGCCCGACTATTGGATACCCTACGCACAACTCTGCAAAGCCTTTACAAACATCGATAATTGTAATTCTTAACCTCGAAGTACATTTGCCGTAGAAGTTGTAACTATTATATTAACTTAAATAAACGCAAATTACTCAGTTGCGGCGACGGTGGGCGTGGCATATCAGATTTGAAATAAACTTGTCAGGCATATGGCTAACACACATCTTCATGCCAAATTTGGTTGCTCTAGCTTTTATAATAGCTGAGATTCGTGCGGTCAAACAGACAGACGGACAGATAGACAAAGTTAGCTCTATCGACTTAGTTAGAGATCCCGAGCTAGTATATATATGCTTTGTGTGGTCTGCCACGCGCCTTTTGCCTGTTACATGCATTTCCACACAGCTTGCATACCCTTTTTAACCATTTTCCATGTTCGTAGGGTATAATGACGGAAAATGAATTGTCTGTGTGAGTGTGCATTGGTTGAGTCGTCGCAAAGCTCTGTAGTAAAGTCTGATTGCAAATGAAATTCTTGTGCAGCAAGCACTGAAGCAGTTTGCATACAACATTATACATACATATCATATATGCGAATATATATTTATTAACAAAGAAGATATTATTGATGTGTTTCTCGCATTCCTTTTGGAACTGCTCAACAAGGATTCCTGCAGCGTCACTTACGAGAAAAGTCAGTACGTACGGGATTTATAAGTGTTCATACAAACAACTTTCTTGAGTTTCCTTGTTTCCTTCCTGTTGCTTTACCGAACTGAACAACTGACTTGATTTCTTATACAACACACATTTTGATTGAACTGATCTCCCATTACAATCGATAAGTCTGCATGAAAATCTGCTCAATCGAAGTGAAAACTTTGCTTCAACCTTCAATTCCAGAGCGAACTGGCTAGAAAATATGCGACAGCTTGGGGCAATTTGCATGTAAAAAATTTAGCCAGATTTTTTGGTATTTTTCAATTTTGCGCCTTTCGAGTTTCACGTCACGTTTTGAAAACGTTTAAATAACATCGTCGATTATTCAATCTGTCGGACAACACGAATTTAAATGCTTTTTCATTGCCGGCGAGCGAACATGACTCTGATTTGTTGAAAGTTTCGTTGTCAGCAGCAATTAAAACAACGCCCAAAAATGCACAGGAATTACTTGTGCAACAGCAAAGGCAAAAGAGAGAGAGAGAGGGAGAGAGACAGGGAGAGAGAGGGAGGCAGAACGGCAGCCAAAGCAGGGCGAAATGAAGCCTGGCCACAAAACAAAACAAACTAAGTTGGCAAGTGCTGCAGCAGTACGACGGCCAAATACCCTGCATGCATAACATAAGTTGCTTACTTCATTACAGCCATTTCCCACCGTCTACAGGGTATACACACAGCTCAAAAAATGAAGAAAAAAACTTGCAGGGCAGCTAGCAAAAATGAAATTAAATGCAAAAATCGTGCGGGCGGAAAAGCGTCGGCAGCGTCAGTCGGTCAACGGAGGGACGAAGGGACGGGCAGACGGACGGACAGACGGACAGACGGATGGACCTATGCAATGCGAAACTGTCTGTCCCAACTCGACCATTCGTCCCCGGCCAGTCGGTCATCCGGTTAGCCAGCTCTCTCCCTCTCTCTCTCTCTCTCTCTCTCCCCCTCTCTCTCTCTCTCCCCCCCCCTCTCTCCCTCTCTTCCCGTTGCTCTTCCTCTTCTCGTGCTCATCCTTTTAGCTCAAATTCTGTTTCATTTTACATTCACATTCACATTCTCCTTCATTGTTCACATGCCGAATTTTTGCAGCACACCAAATAAATAAACACACACACGCGCATTCACACCCACACACTCACACACACACACATGCAGTGCATGGCAAAAAGGAAACACAAACTAAACGCAGTCCAGTGTTTCCTGTAATGAAAACTTTAGAAATTTTGTTGCTGCAAGACGTCAAAGAAGAAATGAAAACTCCCGAACACACATCAAGAAGTCGCAGTGCAGGGTATGTGACTGCAAGATACCCTGCAGTTTATTGAATAAGCCGGCATTTTAAAGTAGTTTCAAAGTGGTCAAAATTCATTGATTTTATTCTAGCAGGAAAATGGAAAAACCTGATAGAGCTGATTTTTAGCTAGAAAATATTCCATGTTAGATAATGAAATGTGTGTATACCCAATTTGTTGGCACTTGTTGCAAACAATTCGCATGTTGTGCTACTGCTGCTCTTTGTTACTCTTGTTGTTGCAGTAAATAAAGCTAAAATTCTATTAAAATTGAAAAGCCAAAGCAAAGATTCAGCAAAGAACAAAAAAAAACCCAGTAACCCGACTCCGACTCCGACTCCGGCTCCGGCTCCGGCTCCGGCTAGTTTTGCCAAGGGCGCAATGGGCAAAAGGGCAACATTGCAATTAGAGGTTAAAGCAACATGATACAACTCGACTCGACATGATTGCAGGGCGCAGAGTGAGAGAAAAAGAGACGAAGAGAGCCCGGGCAAGTTGCCTTCAAAAAGTACAATGAGCATATTAAAAAATTCATTGCAAGTGCAAACTGAGGCAGCACCTGCGGATGCTACGAATTAATGTAAAATGAGGAACAGCAGCGGCAAAAGAAAGGAAAAGCACAAAAGCGGGTAAAATAACAAGTATAAAATTGCTAAAGCTGCATTCCAAGCTAGAAAGCTGTATTTTAATTATTATGAAGATTTAAATGTAAATCGCAATTTGTTAATAATTAAGTAAGGCGTTTCAATG
Source organism: Zaprionus ghesquierei (assembly GCA_018904095.1). Lineage (NCBI taxonomy): Eukaryota > Metazoa > Arthropoda > Insecta > Diptera > Drosophilidae > Zaprionus > Zaprionus ghesquierei. The sequence goes on along the minus strand of JAEIGP010000806.1, from coordinate 5,533,574 downwards.
ACTGCACGCAGAAATAAAATCTCTCTCTCTCTCTCTCTCTCTTTCTCTCTCTTGCCTGCTACGCTGAGGGACAATACCGCTTTTTGGCCGTCAAATTTTGGCTTTAATTTAGGGCTAACAGTAGAAAGAACTTACTAATTGTAGTAAGTGGGAATTCTAGTTTATTTTTTCTTCATTTTTTTCACTAACTTAACAGATTCAGTAAAAATTCCCAACAAATTCATTTTTCATGATTTTTAAAAATTATTTGAGCGATTCTAGTAATAATATTTGTAATTTTAGCATTTATAAAGCTATTTTTCTTACCAAGTCAGCTATTTTCTTACTGAATCAATTATTTAGCCTTTTTTTGCATAGCGTCCTGCCAGCACTGCTAAGGGATAACCGTTTTGCACTGCTTGCACTCTGACTGCCTGCTGCCTTCGTGTTGCTAGCGAAGATCAAGCAGTTACAATGAGAGAGCCGCTCTCTTAAGCGCAGCCAGCAAGCAGTGACTGGGAATGCGCGAGTGCGAGCGAAAGGCAACAGCCGGCAGCTGCAGCCTTTGCTGCTGTAAGAGAGAATAGAAGAGTGAGAGCGCTGCGCTCCTTGCTTAAGAAATTCAGCTTAAAAGTATGCAACGCAAATTGATTACAGACAACACCTAAAAGTATGCTTTAATTATTTTGATAGATAAACGAATATTTTCTTTCACTTGCGGTAGAAATACTTCAAATTGAATTATTATTTAAACTAATAAAATGTGATTAGTTAACAATTTTAAACCGTACGCTCCATCACACAGAATATTTACCATTTATGCAAAGTGAAGTCTGCGCCAAACTGCAGTCGCATAAATAAGAGACAACATAAGTAAATATTATAGCACTTTATGTTCATTACGAACGCAAAAAGCAAGCACACAGTCAAATAATAATAATAAAAAAAAAAACAAAAAAAAAAGAGAAAAAGAAATTGGCCAAAGCAGAGGCCAAAGAAGCAAGGGCAAAAGCAAATTTATTTTGCGGAACTAAATTGAAATAATTTTGGCAGCTGAAATATGCACGAAAATATTTTAATACGAGAGCTCCAGACATGGAGCCAAACACACACACACACACAAACACACACAAATTCAGTTACAGATGCAGATGCAGACGTTTCAGTGAGACAGACAGATAGACAGACCGTCAGCCTGACAGACGGACAGAGGGACAGACGGACCTCGCTCGCTGGCCATATAAAATGTGCAAATAAAAGCTCCGGTTTATAAGTGTGCAAATTCCCGCTCGGGCTTCCGGTTTTTTGGGCTGGCAGTTGGCCAAGTTTTTTGCCTTTCATGCTGTCTCACTCACACTTTGCACTATTTGCTGCCATTGCAGCAGACAAGCAAATAAAAGCTACATATTAAATTTGTCATTTTAGCTCAAGCAGCAGTGGCAAGCGGTGGGCGTGGCCAATTTATCTTTGCTGCACTTGCCGCGCGCAGTCAGCCTGTTGTCCTGTCAATTGCAGTGCAATTGCAATTTAAAAACGCATTTCGCATTCGCTGGTCATGAAAATTGAATTATAACTCGCTCCCTCTCCCTCTCGCTCTCTCTCTGGCAGGCCCAAATGTTATTATGCAACAGATGCAGCATTCAGTGTCCAACAACAACAACAGCAAAAGCAACGAAAACAACTTTGACAATGCACGAAAACCGCCTGGGCGTACGTGGCGTATGCGTGTTTTCTGCATGCGTATAAAAACGTTATTTTATTTTTAAAAGAAAAATTTACAAATTATTGGAAAATGCGGTTGGAAAAATTCTTGAATTTCATACGTAAAATATGTTAACAGAAATTATTTGAAAATGTGGTTAAATTAATTCTTGAATTTATGTAAAATATATTGTCGAAAATGAAATCATATTCATAGCTTCGTTTCGCTTTAAAGAGAATTCGCAAACATTTTAAATTTATGCCTTATTATTGCTCAGTTATTTCCTCACACATTTCTTTCTCAATAATTATGTATAATATTTTATTTTAAAATGACAAAATTCACAAAAATATCAAATATAATGCAAACGTTCATTGCATTGTAAAGCATTAAACCGCATATCAAATTTGATATGCATGTTGGGCAAACGCATTTGTTGGAACAAAACCGCAAGGCGCTAGGCCTGGATTTTGGGTAAGCCTTTTGTTTTTGGCCCACTTTGCCCGGCATTTATTTCAATTTCAATTTGTCTGCGGCGTAGTTTTTGCCCCGGCTCCGGGCTCAGGGCTCTCCGGGCTCTCCGGACTGTCCGGACTTTCCGGACTGACTGCAAACTTGGCACCGGTTCAAAGTCCGAATTAATAAACATTACGATTGCGGCAACAGGCAAATTTGTATAGTCATAATCGCTTGTCTGCCAGCTACAGCCTCCACCGCTTACTCTATCCCTTTCTCCCTCTCTGCCTGCCTGTCCGTTTGTGGCGTTTGGCTAAGTGCATTTCGGCCTGTGGCTTTTTAACTGAGCCACATTGGCAAATACGAGTACAAACCGAACTGAACTGAAGTAAAAGCCGAAATGCAGGTAAAATGCAAACACACACACACACACACACACGCACGCACGCACACCATGCTGGCAAATAAACACCTGTATAAGCTTAGCATTTGCTCGACGTGTGATTATCCTGTATGAGTTTCATTTAAAAAAAATGATTTGAAATTTTCAGAAATATCTTAACAAAATCCTTAAAAACACATATGAGACTTTATTATCAATAAAAGAAATTTAAAAAATTCTAATTTTAATACAACATATTGGCATATAAATAAAGTATTTCTTATGATATAAGTAATAATGTATATACCAAGCTATTACAGCACAAAAGAGTCGGCACAATAAAAATACCATTTATTTTGATGCAACCCTAGCAGCATTACATAACTGACAAAGGGTATTGAAAAGTGTATTAATTTAATTGAATTGCAGCAAATTGCACATTTCAATAATAAATATTGGCTCGCAACTCGAAAGCTTTTTCAGGACTTTATTCAAAATAAATAATGGGGTTTTACTTTCTGTGTACCAGAATGTACATATGATTTATTCATTATATACTCCTTTTAATTTAAAAGGTTTTTTTTGTAATTATTATGACAGACACCACACGCGATGTGTTCCTTGTTAAACTTCTCTATTGAAACTCTTTAAAAAGAAAATTTGCTTAGGCATTAAACCTGCTTGGCAATTTTCCGACTTGTTCGCTCTTTTACCTGAGGTTTAACAAGTTTAAAATTCTTAATTAAATAAGCTTAAAGAATCTGAAAATTTTTTCTTAATTTTTATATTTATGAAATGACTTGTGTAATACAAAATAATTAAAACTATTTTAAATACAAATATTATTCTACAGCCAGCTCAAACGATTCCACAGATACGGGCGTCATTCGACCATTTTCAACACTTTCACTTTCTTGTTTTCTAAGTTTATTCGCTCTTCGCAGCAGTAAATAGACCAAAATAATAATGATCACAGCACAGATAAATAAGCTGCACACAAATATGTGCAGTGGGGTTAATGGACCAGGCTTCGACATAACTTTGAAGACTTGTCCAAGACTTAGTCGTATACAATATACTTTCAAAGCTAAAAGTGAACTGAAGCCTGAAAAAAATACCGCAGCAATACTGTTCACGCTACGAGCTTCATCATATTGACGTCAAACTTTGTACTTTACCCCTACAAAGAGCATATTCCTTTGGAAAAGTAGTTTATAATCCATATTATAGTGCACTAGCAAAACATTTCTTATTTTATATGTGTATATATAATATTCTTTGTAATTTAATCTTTTATTATTTGCATATTGAAAATTAATGAGAACAAAGCATTTGTGATTATTTATGAAACAAACCTTAGTCAGCTTTTGATTATAAATGAAATTTCAATAATAAACACACTCAAATTAGAATTTATAAAGTAGTTAAGTCTTTCATTATATTCTTGTATCCTTAATGTAAACCAACTCATCTATTTAATTTGCTCTCATAATAATAACTTTATTTTTACACCTAATGCATTTTTTTACAATGTTTCAATTGATTGTTTCGCCGGGCCACACTGTTCTCTCTATCCAATCCCTATAGTAGTCAATTCTGGTGCTTAAAATAACACCTCCATTAAGACAAAGAAAATTTAAATCCGAGGTAAGTGCTACTAGTTCAAAGTTGCAAATATCGTTGCCTGGATACCTTACAAATATTGGGCTAAGAGTTGGTTTTGGACAATCATTTGGGGGAATTGGATAGAAACAAAGTTGTTTTGTGGGACTAGGAATGTAAATATGTTTAAATGCGTAAATACATTGGGAAAAATTATTTGGTTTCAATTTAGTTTGCACAATTCCATTTTTGTGCCAGTCAGCACAGAAATATTCACTTTCCTCGCTTCCTTTCTTAACCAGGCAAGCCGGTTTCACTGTATCCGTTATTTCTGCTTTACGGTCTAGTTTAATTAAACCAAGATTAGCAAAGGGATCACTTTCACCAAAAGCAGGATGCACCGCATATGTTCCATTGAACGCGATTCCGGAATCAGAATCATTTTTCGCACCTAAATACACGGTAAGCGTTCTGTAATTATAAACAAAGAAAATATCATTAAAAACAAGTAAGGAAAGGTACAGTGGCAGCGGAACGTTGGAAAACGTTTTCTTGAATAACTTTTTGGGATTAGGTGCAAGTCATCAGCATCTTTACGTGTGGCAAAACAGAGAGGTGTAACTTTAATACTTTTCTTACTATTCGTAATTTATCAATTTGCGTAGGCGCAGGGCGTGGCATCTAAAATTTAAAATAATGTTGATCTGCGTATAGTATACAGAAACCATCATGGCAAATTTGGTGTCTTTAGCTTTTGTTATAGCTGAGATCCCGACGTTCATACAGACAGACGAACAGACCGTCAGAAGGACATGGGGACATGACTTAATCGACTCGGCAAGAATATACTTGTCTGTATATAGTTAATGGGGTCTGTCACGCCTCCTTCTGCCTGTTACATACATTTGCACAAACTTAGTATACCATTTAAGATCATTTTCATAGGTTGAATGGTATAAAATATACAAAATATTACTTACAAAGTTGGATCATTAAGTGCTGCATCATAGTAACTGCCTGCTGTTATCACCCATTGTCGATCAATTAAAACACCACCGTAAATTAATGGATTTTCTAGATTTGGTCCATGCCATTTGATTAACGCCATGAATGGCAGGAAATGAGGTTCCACAGTCCCATCATCTTTAATTAATGGAATTTTAGGACACAAGTCTTGCCATTCCATGCACTCTAAAAACGAGGTTCATAGAAATATTTGAAAACTGTTCATTTCTTTCACAAAAAAACTAATGCCAACTTACTGCGCTCAGATATTGACTGTGGTTTATACGATTGAACCTTGTCCGCTTCAAAATCCAGACAAACCTTACCGTCTTTACACAGCTTAATAGTCTTTGTAGAGCAAATTAAAATTATTTAAAAAGTATTTAATTTTATTATTATAAATAATTAGGCTACTTACCTCATTGTTTTCTGTTGCAGTGACCAGAAAGCCGCCACACAGGACGAGAATGCACCAAAAGAGCAAGGGATTGCCCATTTCGATTAGGATAGTATACCTTACTAAGGATGTTTGCTTTAAGTCGAACCGCACTCGAACTGTGAAAAAAGAGAACTGAATTCAAGTTTAAGACACGCAAATCTATTCAAGGAAATCGAAATATACATAAGTATATAGAAAGATAGCCGAGCGATTTGGGCTTAGGTCACTTGCAAAGCTGGAATTTCCCTTCAATCGGCATTATCAGCGGGGATTTGTCTGCATATTTGCCAATTTTGTTTTTGTATAGTATATATTGCTTTGTCAGTCTTTCCAAATTTCGTTTGGGTGTATGAACGCGAAGAGCTTAGCTATTTAAGTAGTTGGAAACATCAAGTTTTGCGCAAATGAAAAGAATGAGCCACGCCCACTTTAAAAATCTAATAAACTATTTATTTATTTATTTTATGATCTGTGACGCATTTAAAATACAACAATCGACTTTGGTATTAGTAATAAATATGCTTATAAAATATTAAAAATAATTTTCACATTAAACATTCGCTTAAAAATGATTTTATTTTAAACAAAGCTATGGTTGGTGGAATGTGTGATTGGAAGCTTTGTCGTTGATGCTTATTGAGCTTTTTATTATTAAATCATACATCGAATTTAATCTAAAGAAAAAGCATTGATCTTAAGATCGTTTAAGTATAACATAGTAGTCGGTATATCACTAACACTTGTAGTTTAAGTCTCGTGCGTACCTGACTGTAGACGGATTCTCTTGAATAGTAATACCCAGTTCCCCGTTCTTTTTCTTCCTCACCAAAGTCATACCTAAGAAAATCGCAGCAAAGATCGCTAGGATCAGAGAACATGTTACCAGGGTATAGATAAACAAGTGTCCGCCAGCAAAGGGGTCGTTATTATTTTCTTTTTTTTCCTTTTGGCATTTTAGGTTATCTACATCCAGCCAGATCTCTTTGAAGCCCTTATCACACGTACAGTTATTGGATGCGGTGCAGTGACTATTCTCGGGGCAAGCTTTGTCACAGATGTACACACATTGTGCTACATTCGAATCAAAGTGGGTATTACTTTTATCTGGCTCGTACATCTCGTCGCATACACAGATATTTGGACTCGCACAGCTGCTATGGGACGGACAACTGGGTTCACAAACGGGCTGACAGCTTAGCAACTTGGAGTCTGTCAAATTAGCCTTATATCCCTCATCGCATTCACAGAAATGGGGTTTGTTGCATTGACTGTTCGCAGGACAAGCATTGCTACAATCTGGTACACAATCGGGAGCAGTTCCTATGCAACCTTCACGACATATGGAAATCAGCTCGCCTTTGTTTGTGCCCTGCGAAAAGATCGTAGTACGTATAATTGAAAATTTGTAATCTTTTTAAATCGTACCTTATAAACATAGGAAACACAGTTAAATTTCTTACTGAAACTTAAGTCTGTGCATAAAAATAATATGAAACTACAGTAAAAGCTAATGTTTCTTAACATTTTGCGTCTGTTTCTTACGAGTTTCAAGTGGATACTAATTTTTATCAAATTGAATTTGAATGCTTACAGCATGATGAACAATATAACCGAGTCAGGGCATTACGCATTACTCACATATTTTATTTGAATAACCCAATGCTGAATCAACAAGAAAATTATATTTAACTACGCATAGGCTCGCTCATTGAAAGCTGCAAACGAACAAGCTTCCAAACTGCCAAATACCCAGCTAGGTCAGGGCGCAAATATTTATGCAGGTTTTAAATATATCTAAACAAATTTTAAAATTGGGTAGACATTTTTATAAAAGTTGTTATCCTGCTTACAAACGAGCACTCGACTGCTAGATATCCTGTTAGGTCAAGGTGCAAATATTGATGCTTGTTTTAAGTATATTACAAAATATCAATATATTTTGTAAAAATATCAAAAAAATTTTAAGCATTTAAATCAAAGTTTGTATTTGCCAAATTTTAAAATATTTTTTCACTATATATTACAGGGTATTAGACGATAAAATATATTGTGGTTTCGTAACTGAATGCAGTCTAAATTTATAATGATTGTAATAACATAAATACAAGACACATTGAGTGTTCGGGACAATATGAATTGCCAGTGCATAAGATACAGGGTATCTACTCGTTGCTCAAAAAATTTATATATTATGCATTACTATGCTTAAGAATATGTATTTATTTATTTTCTTGGCAACAAGATGTTTTTGATTCGATAACTATGATTACATATCGTTGCACGAAATGGGATCGCCTGGTTTTCTTCGCAAATACATAATAACGACGCCTATGAGTAAAACCAGTACGCAGAGGCCCAAAATGACGAGAAGTGCAATGGAAGATTGGCTTATCTTGCAGCTTTTCACCACCTGCATGCCATAGTTTGGCTGTGTCTCATCTGCCTCGTAGCCAATGTCGCAGACGCACACATTAGGTGTGGCACAGTGACTGTTCGACGGACAGCCCAAGTCACAGCGGGGCAAGCAATTCTTGCTATCGAATCCACCATAGCCAGGGCAACAGGTACTCTGCAGCACGGGTACATAATCATTCTAAATGAATTAATAAGAGATATGTAGAGGTAGAGGTTTAACGTATTATAAAGATATGCTTTACATACTTCTTTCAATCCATAGCTCAGTACATTACACACTGCTTCTCCTTGCACGGAGTGCAGAGCAAACAAAGTCCACAATAAAAAGACATGTATCAAATATCCGAAAGGCCGCATAATAAATATAAAATATTTTCAAAAAGTTTTTTATCTCAATACGCAAAACTGTTTACAAACTAGATTAGCGCACTATTGTTTCCTTTATGTGAAGTCGATCGTAAGAAACCCCTTTATTCTTTGATATCTATAAATCACATGGAAGCTTTAAGCTCTTTTGTTGTACGTAAGCTAGAAGCTTACTTGGAAGCTTGTTATCGGAATGTTATTAGAAATTCATTATCGCAAAATATTTTGGAATCTTTTCTAAATTCGAAAAAAATATTTAAAAACAAGTAAAGAAAGCTACAGTCGAGCGCACCCGACTGTAAGATACTATTCGCCCAGTTTCGAAAGAAATTATCACATTTTTATTTCCTCTGCAAAAGTTCATATGCCACCTATTGTTTAAATTAGATCTATCTTGGAATAGCACGTCATAGCAATCAGCTTTACACACGCTACGGCTGAAACGTAGCAACGCGACGATGACGTCACGACATGCCGCAAAGGCGCAAGCCGCGGAACTACGAAAAACGTATAATTGAATAACTTTTGTGTTTATGATCCGACTTGAAATTTCGAATATACATGCATATAGTATACATATATCAACGATGAAACTTTAATACTTTCGTCACAAAGCTAACTTAAAAATTTATTAATCAATTTTCAGAGGCGGTGGGCGTGGCACCTCAAATTTGAAATAAACTCCAGGAGCTTCTGATGTTTATACACCTTCATGCCAAATTTGGTGTCTCTAGCTTTTATAATAGCTGAGATCTGTATGTTCAGGCAGACGCGTGACGGACAGACGGACAGACAGACAGACGGACAGACAGACGGACGGACAGACAGACATGCCTCAATCGACTTGGCTAGTGATCTTGAGCAAGAATATATACACTTTATGGGGTCTGCCACGCCTCCTTCTGCCTGTTACATGCATTTGCACAAACTTAGTATACCCTATTTTGAGCATTTTCAACGGTCGAATGGTATAATAAATTTGATTTTCTTCTGTGGGTTATATGGAAATTAAATTTCCAATAGTTTTCAGTCTTTACTTCGCCCATAAAACTTTATAAATTAATTTAATAAATTTATTTTAAGATGATATTCTTCAATTGTTAATTAACTAAGCGTTTCCAAATTGAATTCCAAATCAATCTGTTGGATTAGGCAAGCCATATAGACGCACTTAAAGCTCCCATTGGTCTACTTAGACAACACAAGTTGGGCAAATTAACCCATTGAGGATTCTGTCGTATAATCAACACACAGACACATTGCCAAAATGCAAACCTGGTCAACTCCCAGACGAGCTGTTTGTGCTGTGTGAGCTGTGGAGCCAAGGGGCGGAAGGGGCGGAATGGGCGGAAGGAGAGGAGGTAGTTAACCCATTTGTTAGTCGCGACTTGCGACGTGTTTACCCGCCCATCGCAGGGTAAATATTTGGCTCAGACACACGTTGGCCAGTCGCTTAGCTGATTAACTATCTCGACGTGTTGACAGGCGCCCTGAGCAGCTGCATTGCGATTAGTTGCCTCTGGGGTTCAGCCATTTGAGGGGGCGCCTCAGTCTTGAAAGCAATGTGGTCAGGAAGGTTGTCGCTACGGTTCTGCGAGTTAGTTTCTCCGCTGCTGCTGCTGCTACTCTGCGTCTGCTGCCACACGCATCCTTTGCAGCTGAGCCACTGCAATGCAACGCAACTAAGCGAGCTGCCCCACGTGGAGGCAGTGACCACGCTGAGCCTGAGCAACTGCAGCCTTGTGCTGCTCAAGAACGCCTCCTTTGTGCAGTACACACATCTGCTGAGCCTGGAGCTGCAGCATTGCGCACTGAGCGCACTGGAGGATTTCGCACTGCAGGGATTGGCTCGATTGCAGTTGCTCTCGTTGGCACACAATGCCATCGCTGGTCTCAAGTCGTGGTCCGTGGAGCCGCTGGCTGCACTCAGTTCGCTTGACATAAGTCACAATCTGTTGACTGCGTTGCCCGCCAAGGGTTTCGAACGTTATCCTCAGCTGCAGCTGCTCAATTTGGCCCACAATCGCATCGAGCAACTGGATGTGGACTCGTTCTTTGGGTTGCTGCATCTGAAGCATCTGCACCTGAACGGAAATCGCTTGCGGGCAATTGAAGCCAACTATTTGCATAGCCTGCCACGTCTGTCCAGTCTCGCCCTGCAGCACAATCAGCTCAGTCTTGTCCAGTCCGTTGCCTTTGAGCGCAATTCTCATCTACGCACACTACGCTTAGAGCACAATCAATTGGTTGATATACAATTCCTGCAGCAAAGTGGACTGGGACGCCTGGTCCAGTTGAATCTGTCCCACAATGAGTTGCAGCAATTGGAATCGCTGGGGTTTTCCAAGTACCTGGAACTAGTGAACTTGGATTTGAGTCACAATCGTTTAAAACGCATTGAGAATGATAGTTTCAGTGGATTGGAATCCTTGGAGGTGAGTTGCTGATCTGGCAGGAAATCAGATTAGTTTTGTGGCTTATAACCCAGTTAAAAGCTAAGTTCAGCACATAATTTGAGGTTATGTCTTACTACAATTTGGGAATCAAAGAAAAAACAACAAAATTAGATATCCACTCATTTAGTTATGGCTAATATAGATTTTCTACTGAAAAAATCCTTTCTTTGTTGAACTCCATTCATGACTTGCAACAGCTGTGAAAATGTAAGGTTATGTTGAATTTATTTATTTATTATGCTTGCATAGCCCTTGAAAATTTGTGCTATTTATGCTCTTTAAATATAATAATATTTAATTTATTTCATATATTAAGAAAATAGAGATAAAAGATATATATTCATTTCACTTAACGCGGTTGCATATTTACTTGTACTATCTAATCTAATCTGATCTTTCGCAGCGCCTCAATGTCAGTCATAATGACGTAGCCCAACTGCATGAGGAGACTCTACAACCCCTAAGCACTTTACTGCAACTCGACTTGAGTTTTAATCGCCTCAATGAATTACCCGAAAAGATCTTCAATGGCAACACACAGTTAAAGGAAGTCAATCTCGGGCACAATCAATTGACGAAGTTATCGCAAGAACTGCTTAGACCACTCATACATGTGCATCAGCTAAAACTAGCCGGAAATCGGCTAGAAGACGCCAACTGGCTGCAGCAATTGCCAGCGGCATTAAATCGACTCGCTTTGCGTGTGGATCTCAGTTCGAATCATTTGCGATCGATGAATTTGAGTACACTCATTCATTTTCAGCATGTCAATTTAGCTGATAATCGCTGGGATTGCACATGGCTAGCAAGGTTTATGCTGCGATCACCTCCGCCTGCTTTGAATTTCCAGCGATCGTGGCCCATGCTAAGCGCCTGGAACGAGGAAATGTTGAGTGTGCGAGGAATCGATTGTTTTGATGGTCGCGAGAATCGATCGATTATACTGATCGATGTGAGTGCGGCACGTCAACCGAACTCACAGTGCGATTGCGAGGTGAGTATGAAGAGTTCGTAGAAAAAGAAGCAAGCTTTTCACTTAGTTCTTTCGCAGACAATTGCCGATGATCTTAGCCCATTGACGCCAGCATTGACCTGGCCCAAAATACGCACCGATCGCTTTGATTCCCGTTCTGTAATTATCTGGATGTTGGTAGCGATTGCATTGGCCTTTGCCGGACTGCGTTGGGGACAGCGATTTATGGATCGCAAGGAAATCAATCAAAAATACCAGAATAACAACGGAAAATCTATAGAGGTGGAAGATCTTTTTTGTAGATTGCTGAAAATTTTTTAACAAATCTTTCATTTTCTTCTTTCTCGACAGCCCTCCCCAAAGTTAGACGAGGAAGTGCAACGCCTGCGAACCGATCGTTCAAGATCTTAGTTAAGTAAGATTATAGATATATATTCTACATATAGTTTAATGAGAAATGTAACATTTTGTGGGTTGAAGATTAAGAACTAGTTCTAGAGATAATGTGTTTCATTGATAGAGTCGCTCGATCACCGGAGCGTACTTGGCGTGCACTATATTTCGCCTGATCTTCAGTGTCGGTCCCAGCTCGCCAGTAAGCATGGAGAACTCATGGGGTAGCAGGGCGAATTTCTGCACACGTTGAGCATTCGATATGGCATCTTTGTTGGCCCGCTTGATACCCTCCTCGAGTGCTTCGCAGAGCTTGGGTTCAGCGTTGATCTCCAAGGCGGCAGCAAGAGCCCGTTCGTCGCTGGGCAACTGTAGATCGGCCGGAATGTTGAGCAGCTCGGAAAGGTGGGTGTGATTGAGACCGATATGCTGTAGCCATTCCACAGTCTCTTCACGTAGCTCGTCCAGAGGTCGTCCCGTCTGCGGATCGGACTTGGTCTTCAGAGCAAGCAGTACCGTGAGGAACTTGCGATGATCGCCGATCAACAGGGCGTTGCTGACACAGGGTAACTCACGCTTGATCAACTCCTCAATATGCACAGGGGGTATATTCTCACCACCAGCTGTGATGATCAACTCCTTCAATCGTCCCGAAATGACAATATTGCCAAAGCTATCCAAGTAGCCCAGATCGCCCGAATGCAGCCAACCCTCCGCATCGATGGCTTCCTCTGTCTTCTCCGGCAAATTGACGTAGCCCATGAAAACGGAACGTCCTCGCACCACAATCTCACCATGTCCATTGTCGTCGGGCTCATTGATTCTCACCTCGAATCCCGAAATCGGAGTACCCGAGCTGTAGAGATTACTGATGCCCTTCGCAGGCGGCAGTGTTAGAGCGCCACCTGTCTCGGACAAGCCATAGAGATCGCACAACGGCATGTCTAGGCCCAAAAAGAATTCCTTAAGCTCCGGCGAAACGGGTGCACCGCCAGTTAAAAAGTATTTGCACTGCTCCAGGCCCAACAACTGCTGAATGGGGCGAATGAGACGGGCAGCCAACCAATACTTGGCTGAGCCGTAGATGGAAACAGGTTCGCTGAGGATGAGAGAGAGTAGCATGAGATTAGTCAAGTCACAGAATACACAGTCAAGCTTGCTCTACACTGGGATACCCTTCGACCACTTTTGAAAAACCAATGCAAACTGCTCAGTTTGAAGCGTTGAAAAACGTTTACGTGAACTACTTCGGGGTTTATAGTCCAATCGAATTGTAATTTGGGGGTAATATCTATGTTGTATATCTATGTGTCACTCTAAGCAGAAAGCTGTACCTTAAATTGTTTACTTCATAATCGTAAATAATCCTTTCAAAGGGGCGGTGGGCGTGGCAACAAAAATTGAAAGTTAACTCGATTTGCGTATGATACAGAGGAACCTTACTGTAAAATTTAGTAGCCTTAGCTTTCGTAGTAGCTGAGATCCAGCCAATCAAACGAACAGACGGACAGACGGACAGACAGACGGACAGACAGACGGACAGACAGTGGACGATGGGTAAAGGAATCCAGAGACTCCTTTCCGTAACTTACCCCGCAATGAGGCTCAACTGATGCTGGGCAACTGTTTGCCTTGCCTTGGAGAGCAGCAGGCGTGAATAAGGCTTCGCCTTCGATTCGGCAGCGACAAGTCGCTCCTGGAACTTCTGGAAAACACGCGGCACTCCAAACATGCAAGTGGGTCGCGCCTTTAGGAACGTGCGCACCAAAGTGCCACGCAGCGCATCCTTGTCCGCAAAGTAGACACTGATGCCCGTGTTCAAGCTCCAGAAGATGTCAAAGATCTGAGCGGCAATGTGACTCAGTGGCAAATAGCTGACGATGCGTTCGCAACCCTCCGACACGTTGGACAAGTGTCTGCCTACCATTTTGGCATTGTAGACGACACTGTCGTGCGACAACATGACCGCCTTGGGCATGCCCACGGTGCCGGAGGTGAAGATCAGCATGGCGCATTCATTGGCAGCGACTGCACGCTCGCGACGCTGCAGCTCCTGGTGAAGATGCTCATCGCCAGCTTGACGCTTCAGCAACTGTGCCCAGCTGTAGTAGCCTTGCTCCTGATCCACAAACGACTCGTAGGGTCCGTGTAGCTGTACGACAGCCTTGAGTCGTGGCAGCCGATGACGGATTGCTCTCAACTTGGCCATTTGCTTGTCATCGTCCACAATACAAATGGTTGCCTCGCTAATCTCGAGTGCATGATGCACTGCCTCCGGCGAATTGGTGGGATAAATGCCGGCAACAATTCCATTGGCGCGTAGCGTGGCAATTTCAGCCACAAACCATTCGGGGCAATTGAAAGCCAGAATGCCCACCGAGCTACGCTCCTCCAGTCCCAACTCGAGCAACATCAACGCTGTCTGCTCCGCTGCGCGTTCGTATTCCTCATATGTCCATGTAGTCCACACATCCTTGCCCAGTTCGGGTGACTCCCATACCAGGGCTGGCAGCTTGGCGAATTTCGCACAACTTTCGCGAAAGAATTCGGGAACTGTTTGCGCTGGCACCGGAGCATCTGCCTCCTTACGCAGCAGCACGGGTTGGAGCAGCGAGGTGCTCGTATAGCTTGTGGCCGGCTTCAGGTTGCCCAGATCGATGTCGTTCATCGTGCAAGTCTTTGAGTGAAATAAACTGTCGGGCCAATGCCCGTAGAGTATTTAAGGCATGCTACGGCATGGAGTTCAACAAAGGTTCCTCGATAAGGCGGACAGGCGCGTAGGCAAATGACGCTCGTAATCACGATCTCTCTCTCTCTCTTTCGCTCGCTCTCTTGTCTGGCCTGGTTCTAAGCGTGCCACCATACAACAGCTCCATTGCCTGACCTCTGGACATCGGTTATCTGGTTATCGCCTCGAGACTTCGATAGGGCCATGCACGAAAAATTACTCACAGATCCGCTGTCCGTTGTGCGTTCTACACGCACAGATCCGTCTTAACAAATTTGGACACGGTCACCAACCAAGCTAGGCTGAGCGATAAGGAATCCGTTTTTGGAATCATTTTCACGAGCCTGACTTGACCTTATCGCTTGCCCTCCTCGTAATCGCTCTGTAACGGAGTCCAAAGTTAATTGACAGATTCGTATTCGGGTTACCCTCGGGTTGCCCTATCGAAGACTGAGTCTCATTTTGCTGAGTCATTGCTGTAAACTGTTCAAAACTAACCTCACTTTTTCTATTATTTACATATAATGAAATCTTACAGCAACCTGCATGCGTCACATGACTTGCAAAACTGTGAAAACAAAGACATGAAGTTGCAGAAACCCTAAGCGATAAGATGGAATGTAATGGAAAATAAATAGGGGCAATATGATGGCTAGCTTGATAGAGAACAATATGGAAATACTGAAATACAGTTAAACACAATTTAAGAAATACATGTATACATGTTCCTCTACCATATATGTTTTCAAACGTTAATATCAAGCTAGGTTAAGAATTCCGACCAAGGCCCTTTTCGTCCTCATGAATCATAGAAGCTAACTGCAAGCGCAGCTTTAAAGCTATATTATCCATTTTTGGCAAGTACAAAAGTCCTAATCATATATATAATATCTGTGAATTTTATGGCAATTGAGCCATAAATATAGAAATTATCTAAGAAATTATTTTGGAGGGCAAACAAGTGAAAATTTAGGTGGGTTTTAGGCATAGATATAACAGTTGGAGAAATTTGGCTACAGCTTACATATTTGTTTCTTGTGTGATCTAATATGCATATAGTATATCTATGTTAAGCTTTAAGATGAGTATTAACTATTTGAAAGACATGATTATACTAAATAAAGGCGAACAATAAAGGAACAGAATGAGATACGATAACAAAATATAGACTATCGAAAATATTAGTTATTGGTAATCGTAAGAAAAACAGAATTGCATTTTCAAGGCTTTCCAGTGTTTCTATAATTTTGACCACAGCTGTATCCCCATAGCTGCATGACATAGTAAACATTATACAATCCCATTGGAATGCTGAGTGATCTTTGCGGCTTTCGTTCCTTAAATTGTTGTAGTTTCTAAAGTTTAATAAATTTCCATTATACATATGTACATACATATATACAAGTGCTTACCACTCTTTTGCCCTTACAGCAGCTAATCTCCCTGGCAATTCCCAGGCATATCATAATCTCTGTGAAAGCCCAAACAAAACTGACCTGCGACAAGCAACACCTGCAGGCGCCCATTCGCCTGATCGAACGGCACAGCTGACGCGCTGCCCTTGGGCAGGTCAAAGAGAGCGCGGGGCTCTCTCTCTCTCGAGCAAAAGAAAAAGAGAGAGGCAGAGAAAGTTAGGTAAAGCTTTAGCTGAGCAGGCAACAATAACAACAACAGCAGCAGCAAGCGCATAATGTGCTGCTGCTGCGCTGCCGCTGTTGCTGCCCACCATCGTTTGGGGCTTGGTCACTCGAGTCAATGCGGCGCTAGGCTGCGCTGAGCTGCGCTGCTCTGCTCTGCTCTGCTCGCATTACACACGCGCCTGGTGGCCAAACATGATACGCACACAGGCGCATGCATAAATTGTATGTTCGCATGCGTGTGTGTGTGTGTGTGTGGTACATACAAAGCAATAAAATAGAAGCAAAAAAAACTCACATACATAACACACATGCGTGTGTGTGTGTGTGTGTGTGTGCCTGCATACTGTGTACAGTGGGCTCGCCCCGGCGGGCACACATCAACAAAACAAAACGCGGCAGCAAAAGTAGAAGCAGCAGCAGCAGCAGCAGCAGCAGAGTCGCAGTCGCCAGCGCTGCCGCTGCCGCTGCCGCTGCGACAGCGTCGTTGGCTGCGCATTGATGTGCGCCTGTTCGAGCGACAGTCATTTTTTGTACAAATTTATAATTTATTGTTTAATTTATTTTATTGCAAAATGTCAAAGCGTTTGCCATGCCACACACACACGCACACACACATACACACTTACACATACATATGAATCATATGTACGACTGCGGGTCATATTTGCGGCTCCAGCAACGATTATGATGTATTATTAACCCAATTGTAATTGTTGCAATTTGTAACTGCGGCTTATCATTTGTCACGGCGCAACAACAACATTATTATGAAATTATTTACCAATGAACAGCAGCCCATGAATGCCGAACAAGTGTAAACATAGTTGTTTCCTTAAAAAAAAAAGAAAATAAACACACACACACGCACACATGTGCAGTGAGGCAAAAGAATGGGAAGGAGTGACGCGCCGAGTGAGCGTGAGAGAGGCAGAGGCAGGCGGAGAGGGGGCGGCAATAAAACTACAAAACAAATAGTTGCATACTGCGTCGCCGTTGTTGTTGCTACTTTTTGCAGCGCAACATGTTTACATAGCGAAGTGTGCGATGTGTGTAACGGTAAACAAAAGATAAATACAATCGAGAGTGGGTCACTCTTTCAGGTACTGTGGGACCAATGCGCACATACATGCATACATACTGACAAGTGGCTGCACATACAGTTAGTGGACTAAGCATGGGGGGAGGTAAAGAAAGAACATTCAATACATGCAATACATACACACTCACATACAGACATACATACAAACGTAAGCACTTATGTGTACATACTCGGAAAAAGTGTCTTTAATGCTCCCTAGCTATAATAACAGTAAAATCAACTAAAACGATTTGCCCAAGAAAAGCAAGCAATTGCATTAGGGTGGACCCAAAAAAGTTGTAAAAAAAAACAGGTAAATGATGAAAATATAAAAGAATTTAATGCAGATGCTTTACAATTTTTAAATAATAATTATATTATATAAATGAAGTAATAAATAATAAAAGAGATAATAAATATAAATATAAAGAATGAAAAGGAAATTGTTTTAAAGCGAATGTTTTGAAAATTGTAAATATTTATGATGAAAACATATAAAAATAAAATTTTTAATAATTAAACTGAAAATTAATAAAAATATAGAGAACGAAAAGGTATATAAGCTATAATAAATTGAACGAAAACTATTGCAACTTTATGAACATTTAAATATTTGAAATTTAGCTTTAAAACAATTAATATTGAGACCAGTCAATTTTTGGAACTTTTGGAAGTCATGTGAATAATATTTTATAATATAAAGCATATGAAGTCAATATTTTTAAATATTATTCGTTCTTTTGTGGTTCTTTAATATATTTTATTCAAAAATACTCAGCCTAATTTAAAATTACTCCGTAAGGTGCACCTATTATGCTGCCCAGTACTGTAAACTATTGTCAACACACAAGGCTCAGCCTAAAGACCTGCAGATTTGTAAGCTTCATATCTGATTAAACATTTACAGACCTATTTATGTATAAATATACATACGCACATACATATGTATGTATTATATACGCCGTACATTATGTTCCACAAACGGAACTAGAAATTCATACGCAAAGCGCGCTAGCGTAACCCAACCAATCCTGTTATCTAAACACTATCAGCAACAATGGGAAACTCTTTCCAGCAGTTCAATTGGCTGACAGCGCAGTCCACACAAAGCCACACACATACATGCATATGCACATCACTACATACCAACATACATTTACATTACGTTTGCTTTGCTATATTCAGTTTAACGGAACAGATATGCATGCTCATGCTCTCATCCTCACTCTTCTTTCTTCTCTCTTCGCCGCGTCGCCTTCGCCTTGCCCAGCGCCTTAGCTTGTCGCCTTGCGTGTGTGTGTGCGTATGTGTGTGTGTGCAAAAGTAACAACATGTGTTGTACATGCTATTTACACGCACGATTCGTGACGAAGATGAGAGATGTGTTGTTGTTGTTGTCACTGCTGTGGGTGGGGGGAGGGGTCGGGGTATGCATGTGCATGTCTGTGACTTTTGTAGATTTGTTTGTGTACATATAGATATAGCAAAATCACCAGGCGCACAGCATTGATTAGCAGGCGGGCGAAGAGCCGCAGCCAAAGTCAAAGCGAAAAGTTCATGCGAGCAGCGGCGGTGGCAGCGAGCAGCTAGCAGAGGCGCAGAGGCGAAGCGCAGCCCGCCGGGCAGGCAGGCAACAATCACAACAACAATAGCATAGCAACAAGTACACACAACAATAAAGAAACACACATTCATGCATAAAGGCAACAGCAGCAACAACAACAACAAAAGCGGCACGATACACATACAGAACTACTACAAGAGGCGGAGAGAGTGAGCAGCGCGCCGCTGCTGGCGACGGACACCCGAGACGGCTGCGGCGTAGGCAACGCCAACGACAGATAAACAACATTTATATTTATGTACCCGGCAGTAACAAGAACAACAATAATAACAACAACAACAACAACAAAGGCACAAGAAGTGTGGCGCACACAAACATAAAAGCAAGAGAGCAAAAAAAAAGACGAAAATCAAATAACATGTGTACACATTGACAAACAAGTGAACATATGTACACACTTGCATACGTAGGTACATACTACGTAGTACGTATGGACGTACGCGTGAGTGTACATACAACATGCACTGCACGCCGCTGCTCACGATTCACCCCCCTTTGCAACTCATTCAAACTCATTTCTACACACATGAGAACAGCGACGCCGACGTCGACGCCAAAGCGTAGCAGTAGCATATCAGCACCAGCAACGGCAGCAGCAGCGCCAGACTTGTTACGTGGGTCGCCTCGGTAGACGGGGAGACAAGCAAATGAACAATAACAACAGCATATTCATACCTACTACATGCTTGCGTACATACTTACATACACATAAGTATGCACGTTGGTACACACAACAAGCCGAGCTCTCTCTCTCGCTGCCTCTCTGTCGTTCTCTGCCCGCTCTCCACATGTGACTAGCCAGCCACATAAATAGCAATTACAATAACAACCGGTATTTAAAACTGTTTTTAATCCCATCATTAACACAAAGCAAAGCTCAGCAGGCAGCAGCCACCCGACAAAAGCGTCTAAAGCAAAAACGGCTTAGTAAGAGTATGTCTGATGCGTTTACAGTACATTACTATATTTATCATTCTAGCACATAATCTAAATCTTATAATTCTTTTAGTGCCAATAGTTCGTTTTCGCCACATTTGTCGCCTGCACTGCAGTCAATGAGCTAAGTGAGAAGAAGAGAAGGTGAAGCAGTGCATAAATCAATTGAGAGCTAAACCGCCTGGTTAGAAGGTTGTCCCAATTTCAGTGCACTGAAAAACGTCACGTCACTGTGACGTAAGAGATGCGTGTTACATTATAGATCATATCAGCGAGCCGTTACGCATCAATTGCATCGTATGATGCAGCATTATTTTTCCATCGGACAGTGGAAAAATTTGTAAATTAGTCGGCAGTTATTGCCTGATAACATTATGTCACGCTTCCATGACCTATGAACAGTGCGTGCAATGTAAACAGCTAGAAGCTACAGTGGAATTAAACGGATGATTATCAAAATGTATGAATGTATTATGAATGCAAAGTAAGAGTGATTGTCGGATCAATAAACTGTATAAAAAAATGTGGACACTACTGCTACAATATTATGACCGCCACTGTGACCGGGCATGTAACGCAGACAGGCGTACACTAAAAACGGACTGTACTGTTTACAGTATGTTGCTAATTTCCTGAGCCCGCAAAGTTGTGGGTAGCCTCTTTATCTGGCAGCCACTGTGTGTAGTTTGCCTCTCAGATCTCTGCTCTCTTGCGCCTGCGATCCACTTAACTACAAGTTTTTTACATTAGGCAAAAATTAATAACATGAGGGAGTAGAATTCACTGTCAAGGTCAAATCTTAACATTCTGTTAGCTTGGTCAGCAGCTGTTGTTGTTCTTTGCCTTTGCTGTTAAGGTGTCGATAATGTTACAAATTAAGTTGTTGTTGCTAGTATCGCCGTCGACTGCGCTGCTTTGCTCAAGTCAACGACGCGACGCTCACTTGCTTTTGCAACGTCAACACAAAGAGAGAGAGAGAGAGAGAGAGGTAACTGGAGGCCGGCACTCGATTACAGCCTCACATATGTATGCATGCGTGTATGCACATACACACATAAGTATGCACGTACATATGTTAGGATGTGTGTTTGTGTACATATTTGAATGTTGTCGCTCATAGCGATTTGGTTGTTGTTGCTGTTGTTGCGGCTCATTCATTACATTTTCATGCCATTTCTGGTTTTGGCTTTGCCGCGTCGTGTCGCTCTCACTCATTACAATCAAACACACACTGAGGTGTGTATGTATGTATGTACATACATACATACTACGTGCATTAACATACCGACTACAAACATAAACACAATTTGAGAATGTCGACGACGCCGTCGCCGTCGTCGTTACCGTTTTAGCTACTTCTACTCATACTACATGTACGGCAGCGGCAGCAGCAGCAGCAACATCACACACACGCACACACACACCCTGCACACTCGCACATACAGAGTGTGGCCACATGGGTAACGCTCCGCTTGCTAATCATTGCTGCGCGCCTGCTTTGTGCTCATGTTTATTTGTATATATCGAGCAACACAAACGCACAAAAACGCTGCTCATATGCAAAGCGGGTACATACAACAACAGCAGTAGAGCATACACAGTGTGCCGCACAAGTCTACACACGTCGTCGCCGACATGGCTCGCACTGTATGTGCGTGTCGTTGTACGTATTCTCACTGGCTGGCAGATAGACAGTAAGTGCGAGTGATACGGTAATATTTTAAGCACTACGTAGTAGCACGCCGATACGTACCTATGTACCATGTGTACCTATTGTACACACATGTGTGTAATCATAGCTATTAGACGGCATGTTATTGATGTGCTGCCTGCACTTTCCGGCACATTGCGTGAAGGTAACTATATTTGTGGGTGTTACGTTTTGCATGAGAGAATTATACAATTAAAATGCGATTAGTATTCTAATCCTTATTTGAAGCTCGAGACCTAAAGAAATATTTACATATGTACAAACTCATATTTGTACAAACGTACAACAGCTGATGTCTGTTGTTATTGTTCTTCTAACGTAAAGTAATGATGTAACGCAAAGCGTAACATTTGCGATAAGATTGGCGGACGCTGTAAAGTTTGCTGTAAAGCCTGCTGAAACCATAGACGAAATACATAAACTGAATGCATTGATCGCTTAACAGTTTTCTGAAATACGCTCTGGTGCAGAGTCTTTACATAGTTCGTCAATAAAATTGTTATGTTAATTAACAGAGTTAAAACACTGTAAATATCGATATATCCCATGCAGCTGCCTATCGACGCCATTGACTGTAAAAGGCGGAAAAACTTAAAAGAAACTGCAAAAACACGACGCTCGTTCAGTGTGTGTGCCACAAAAGAAAACGCTATAGCATAGATAAATCAAATAAAAATATTTAAAAAACACATTAAATAGATACATAAAAATGCCGCGCACAAAAATACCAAAGAATTCGAAGCGTAATCGCGAGGCAGCCAATCGGGAGGAGAAAATACGCATTTACGAACTTAAATCAGATTCCTTTCTAATGGGCCTGGACGACATTGCAATTCGTTATAAGACAATTGCAGATACGGAAATACAGCTAATCCTGTCGCGATTGCAGTCCGAGTTGCGCACTATGAAAATGGGTGATTTTATAGATCAATTGGCGCAACTGGAGCGCTTTAACGATTTCAAAGCCAGCGATCAGACGCAGCAGTTCGGCTCGCTCTCAATTTGCAGCAACAAAACAATCGGCACAATGGGCAACATTAGCAACAACAACTGTGCAGTGACAGCCACAAGCAGTCGCAATGATGAAGGTAAGTGTTGTGCTATGCTTTATTCATTTGCAATTTTGTTATTCACTTTTGGTGACGTGTTTCTATTTCTAACTATATCCCCTACTCTTTTGCTGCTTTTGTATCCTAACAACATCTGATCATTGCTCGCTCGCACTCACACCTCCTACCATTTGCGCACACACTCTGGTCACACTCTATAAAGGCTACCTTACAGAGGACAGCGGCATGGGCGGCGGCATCGGCAGCCAGAGTGGCTCGAAGATCTCTGCCTACGGTAGTGGCACATTCCCGGGGCCGTTGCATTCGGCCCGTGCACGTCGCGAAAGACGTAGTCGTTCTGCCTGCGAGGGTAGCAAGGTGCTGGCTGTGTCGTCGAGCAGTAGCAACAATATAATGGCCAGTGCCACGAAATCGCATCGTGCATCTCGCAATAAGATGCGCACTCCAATGCCAGCACGCCCAAAGGCGTTCAGTGCAGAACGTACGCCACGCAAACAACGCGGCACCTCGCCGGGCACACCGCCAATGGCCTTTATGCGCTGGCCCAAGCCCGGCGAGATGGCGCTCTCCAAGTTTGGCAGTCCCATGGTAGCTCAAGTGTAAGTTAATGCCTACCAAAGACTCCGTTTAAGCTGACTTACCTTTGCTTCTTCCTCCCTCCCCCGCTCCAGATTGCCGGACAAGTTTGCAAATGTAAATATACCCATACGAAATGGCGTATTGTCGCTGCGTCCCAAGAAGCTAGCCGAAGTACATGCAGATATTATCGAAAATCTGGACTCAGATACACTTAACCAGATTCGTACACTACATGAGAACTTGCAAATGATCGTGAACACGGCCAACAAGGCCGGCTTGAAGTGAATCAGCTGCAGCTTCACATCCATATAGATATATTCATGCACTTATATCTTCATCATTATATCCAAATACTTACGTACTCTATGTTCTTGTTTAAGTATAAATTTTTTGTAGTCTGCCTAGTTTTGTAATGTGTGTAGTTCATATAATTTTAAACAAATGTTTCCTAGCAAGCGAACAAGTTAATAAAAATTCAAACGTTCATTGAAATCCAAGCAGCCCCCCTTCCGTTCAGGCAGTTTCTATCTTTCTATCCATTAGCAGTAGCACCAAAAAGATGCCCCGCACCAAAATAACCAAACGGAATCGCCAGCAGCTGAGCCACGATGCAGACATGGAGGAGAGGCAACGCTTGGTCGTCATCAAACTGGAGATGGCGCTAAACGAGTTCGATATGCTGGGCAAACAATATAAACGTGAGGTGGACAATCAGCTGCAGCTGCTGCTGGCACGCCTAAGTCAGCAGGTGCTGCAGCTGAAGTTTAGCCACTTTCTGCAGCTCAAGCCAAGCCATTTCGCATATCTCAAATGGATGTGTAAGTAGTTGCAATGTAGATGCTTCACTTGTTAATCTTGTTACCTTGCAGCAACTGCAGCAACGGAGCGTATGGCACGCCCTCATTCGAGCTGCTCACGCAGCGGACGCCTGCAAGCACTACGCACTCCTCACAAACATGCTACCATGCTGCCTCGCATGGATACTGCAGCGATGCTAACCAAGGCCGATCTGCCGGTTATGGCATTTCTACGCTGGCCCAAGCTGGGCGAAGTGGCGCTCTCTATGGCGGGCAGTCCGCTGGCCACGCAATCGTAAACCCAAACAATGCAAAACCTAAACTAAACTTGAATTCATCTGTGTTCCTTCTAGTTTTCCAGATCGTTGCGCCAGCGTGAATATCCCCACCAAGGTGGGCGTTCTCAAGCTGCAGCCACATCGTCTGTTGGAGGTGAAATGCGAGATGCTCGAGCAGTTGGATCCGTGCACTTTGAGCCAAATCAAAACGCTTAATTCCAATCTAAATATGATTGTCAATATGGCAGACAAGTTGAAAAATAGCAAGAGAGAATGAGATGCCAAAATATGCTCGGATTTTTACGCTTATTTCATTAATATTTTATTTAGTCTTTTTCCATTTCTCATTTTCAATGTGTTTTGTTTTGTTTTTTCTTTATGTTCAGTGTATCTGCTGTTGTTGTTGTTGTGTTGCATTCATTGTATATTTTATTTATAATTAATTAATAAATTTAATTAGCAATAGATTTCTCATTAAGTACAAACATAAACATAGCGCACATAATTGTTGTTGTTGTTGTGTTGTTTAGAAATGAAGTGAAAAGTGCGTTTTGAATTTCTGAAATTCAAAAATGATTTTCGCTTTCTTTTCTTGCTGTCGTAACACGAGAATTACATTTACACATCATGTACAATATATATATTTTAATTTTAATTAACATTGTGAAGTGTCCATACAATATGCCATACCATGTGCTCTGTGTGGGTGTGTGACATAGAATTACAATACAAATAGCAAAGAGAGGCCCACATGGAGCCACATAAATATTCTCGAATTATATGTATGTATCTGATTTTAGACAAAGACAACATGTACATGTACGTATGTATGTAGATAATGCAAACAGTGACTGAACGATCAAGTGTGACAGCGAACACAACATAATATACTATAGTATATAATCGAAAGTTCTCTCGCCTTAGTTGTATTTTGTAGTGGAAATAAGATCTATGTTAGTCAAAAAAAATTCTTCCTTTATTCTCTGAATACTGTTACAACTCTATATTGGGTGTTATATAAGTTAATCATATCTTTTGCGTTTTGTGAATATATATTGTCTAGAGAAAACAAAGTCGAAAACAATACCATACTCAATATGTCGTGTGTATGTGATACGAAAAAACATTAATACTTAGAAAGTAGATATATATATGTATATGTATATGTGACGATTTGAACTGAAACACTTCATTCCCATATACCACCATAAACCCCATTTCCCAACTTTACTTTCGATTTCCTCCGTTTCTGTCTTCCTGTCTTTCTATGCCTCATTCCGTCTTTCAGTTTCTTTTGTTTTTCTTTTTTTTGTTTTGTTTTAAACACAGCCAATCACCAGTAATTCCCCACCCAACTTTTCTGCAAATCGTATATATATATACAAAACTTGAAAAAAAAACCGTTTAATAATATCTATATGCAAATACTAATGTGTGTGTGTGTGTGTGAGTGTGTGTCTTCTATCTGCGTGAATCCTTTGTAACCTTTGTATTCGAGAGTTCGTCTGGTTATTATGCAATTATGTTCGTTTTTGTTTTTTGTTTTTACAAAATTGTGCTATTTGTTTTTGTTTTTTGTTTTTACTATTTTATAAATAACTAATTGCTTAGGCTGTGGTTTTTAGAATTCGTT
Organism: Zaprionus ghesquierei; assembly: GCA_018904095.1. NCBI lineage: Eukaryota > Metazoa > Arthropoda > Insecta > Diptera > Drosophilidae > Zaprionus > Zaprionus ghesquierei. Next base: position 5,507,332 of record JAEIGP010000806.1, on the reverse strand, counting down.
ATAACTTGTTTAAATGCTAGTTAATATATAATATATATATATATATCTTGTTGTTGTTTGTATTAGTTCCTTTGGGCACTACTTATTACGGTTCAGGGCTTCTTTGTATGCAATTATAGTAAATAGTATTTTTGTTTTTGTTTTTTTCATAATATTATCAACAATTTGTGGTTGTGTTTGTTTTGTAGGCTTATGCACGGGTACAGGGCGTTGCATTTTGTGTTTTGTAACGGTTTTTATGATCATTTATTTTGGTACAAATTTATGGTACTAGGTTGCATAAAGAGAGAGAGATTACGAGTACGAGTATGTATGTACACTGAAAGAAAAAATCAACAACATAATGAACCAAACACAAACCTAAGTAAATTATTGTGTATAATATACAGATAAATATACCATTAACTTATGCTTAGATAACTTACGCAAATATTTGTATTTTATCAAAATGGAAACTGCAATTTGAATCTCAATTTCCGCTCGTATATATATAGATAATTGTTATAGCTTCTCGTTCAATTCAATAGTATGTTATACATATTTTTTTTGAAATTAATTCGTATGCAGAATATGAAAGTTTGTGTGTTTTTTTTTTGTAAATATTTGTTATGCCTGTTAAATCTAGTAATATTTATATATATATATATGTATAATATACCTTTGTATGCTTATAAATTAATTAATTTCGTTAAATGCTTAAATTCATTAATGCACTTTATATGTACTTTTTGTGTTGCTGTGTGTGTGAATTTCTGCTATATCCCATATACTTGTAAGGTATGTAAGGTGTGTAAGTATGTACGTATGCAAGATATTTGGTTGTTTTGTTTATCTTCAAGTAGCTTAGCCGATTTGTAACTTATTCTAATTGCAGTATACGTGTGTATATGTATAATAGAATTATTATAATTTCTTGTTCTGGTTGAGGTTTTATGCAGTATACTATAAATAAATCGTCGTCGTCGTCGTCGTCGTACATCTGAGAACCGAGCACTATTAACATGCAGCCTTGCAGAGGTATCGTTATCAGTATTATTATTATTATATTCCGAACTGAAGGCTAACTATATATATATGGGGGAGGCACGCTAGGGCCCCCCCTCTGTCGCTCCGTTATCAAAACCTTAAGCCAAATCCGAATCCTATGTCGCTGTATTCATTTTTTGTGTTCTCCTCTCGCTCTAATTCGCGAGTCGCATCGATTTTGGTAGCCTCTTAAAACTGAGATTGAACTAGTCGTATCTAAAATACTTATCGAGTAAAATATGTGTAAAATTTGCAACTAGTTTTCTTGGTTTATAAATTTACAGACATATGTATGTACAAATACATATAAATTGTTCTCTCTTTCATTGTTTGTTTGTCCCATTATCTTTGTTGTTGTGCTTTAACTACTATTTGTTTATGTTTATAAGAGTTGCCATTATATAGTATATAAATTTGTATTCGAATTACTATATTAAGTTTTCTTTTTTGAACTTAACGAGAGGTATTTCTATTTTCTCAAGTGTTAATATCGCGATTTGTGTATACACAATTTTCAAATATATGTATATATATATATATTACAGTACTTTTTTGTATCTTAATTCCATTATGTCATGTCAAATCAACAAACAATGCTGGATAGAAAAATAAAATAGAAAAGTAAATAAAGATAACGATTGATTATTTTATATTGTATATAACTTTTTATTTAGCGTTTTAAACATATTTAATAAAATTAAAAAAAAAAAAAAAACTATCGATAATATATATAGATATATACGAATCTGTATAATGCTTGCATAGTATTTCTTATTTTTTTTTTGTTTCGTTTTCGTTTTCGTTTGTTTTAAATAATATATTTATAACGATTGAACCCAACTAAAGTTTAAAGACGTGAATCGTGTGTGTAAACAAAATTAAAAATCAATAATCAATAATAATAAACAGATTTCTTTGCACGAATTATCGATATACTAATTTTCTCAATTTGTTGCTGCTGTTTATAGTATACGAAAAGCATATATCGAATTTTAATCTGTGTGTTACAAATTAGTTTAAACAAAAACCTGTAAAATAGCCTTCACATTGGACTGCGCCATGCAGTTTCGATGTGCTTTTCATTTTTGTTTTCTTTTGTTATTTATTTAATTACAAATTAATTACGTTTAGAGCATTAACTAAGTTATGAATAAGAATTTAGAAACAGCATAGAATATATATGTATATATATATGTATGTATACAAAAAATATGAAGAATGATGCAATCAATATATACAAAATTATATCAGCAGGACAATCAATCAAATCACTTTAGTAAGTGGGGTCAAATTATATCATTATATCAATCATTATTTGGATATGGAAAAGAAAGAGCTAAACAGAACAAAATCGAATAGAAAGGTATAGAAAGACGCTCTATAGCAACAAATAAGCAACACTAGTATTTTTATAAGATTTAACAAATTATCACACTGAAAAAATTCAACACTAAATTTAATGTGTATACATATATTTTTAATACATATTTATATATATATATGTATTGTAGTTGTAGTATGTGTGTGTGTATGTGTGTGTGTGTGTGTATATGTATGTGCTTAGATAGTTCGTTTAAATTGTATACAATTGGTTAATTTGTTTAATTACAACTAATGCCGTTAAATTAAAAGCCTAAAGCGCAAACTGCTGCCGTTCTCATTTGTTTATAGGGAGTCTATATAGGGTTTATAGGAAATATAAATTATACGTTTACGTTTCCGGTTTGCGGTTTCCGTTTTCCGGTTTACATATGTACATATACATAAGTTATACAATATTAAACAACAGCTTACTCCACACGCACGATACAGACACATGCAACTGCCTATATGTATGTATGCATTGTAGATACATATACATATACGTATACAAATATACTATTTATGCATGTATGCCACACATACATGCTACCTAGACTTAGCCTAAGCAATGTACGTAATAAATATTTTTTTGTCGATTTTTATAATTTTTTTTTTTTTTTTTTTTTTTTTTTTTTGTAGAATTTGTAGCAACTTTTTGCAAAACTTTTTTAACTACACGTCTTTCTCGTCCCTTTATCGTGTTATACATTACATATATCTTTCTTAGAGGTTTCCGTTTACAATTAATATTTGCTAGTGCTGTATGTATACATGTATATATATATATCTTTATATAGTTCTGTATGTGGGTATATATACTATATATGTATGTGTATACCTACAACGTTTTGGCTTATTGAATAGTGCTGCTATTTACTGTTAGATTTTGTTAGATTTTTTTAACTATACATTTACAGTTTCGCCTTTTTCGTATTGAAAATGTTTTCAGTTTTGTTTTCGCCTGACTTGAAATGCGGCAGTTTTTTTTTTTTTTGTTTTGTTTTTGCTTGTTTTTTCTTTTTAACATTATGAAAGAAAAGCTGTCTGAGAGCCATAAATGCGTTTCGAAGAACATTATTTTGGATATTTTCTTTTTGTCTGTAGGCCTTAAACGCCTTCGGGTCACCTCGTAGCGCTGCTCGTAAAGAAGTCCGCTGTAAGAGCATGAGAAAGAGCGAGAGAGAAAGTGAGTGAGATTCTTTTTATCGGAGCGAAATTGCATTTACAACTTACGCGTATCAAAACTAAAGCCAAGCGTCTGATCTGGCGGCGTGTTGAGCATAGGATTCCCGCTATTTCCTCCCACCACTCCTGGTGTGCTGGCATTGCCCATCGAATTTGTACTCATTGTTCCCTGCTGCTGCTGCTGCTGCTGTTGCAACGGACTCTGCGGCGTTTGTCCACGTTGTGCGACACCTGCTCCGCCCGCCGTGGCTGCTGCTGCCGCCTGTTGGGCCCGCACACTGACCACAGCACGTAGCTCCTGCTTGACAAAGTCCGAGTTGGCATTGCCGCCGCCGCCGCCGCCGCCGCCTGCGCCACCGTTGCCAGCTGCAAAGAGTTTCGATAGTTAAATAATTTGTTTTTCAGGGTGACCATGCAAAATGTATCCCAATTTTTTTTTTTAGTCACAACTTATGTGGGGGAGAAAGGAGCAACATAAATGATAATAATACACAACAACACAAAGGTACAACATATATAGTATAACATAAAACATAAACATAAACAATATTCGTAAATTGATATAGATATACAGAGGGGTGGGGGAAACTAGCGCCAGATTGCAGAGGGAAAAGAATATAATTCTTTTTTGAAATAATTTTTTGTTTTTTTTTTTTTTCTAAAATATTCCCAAATGTTTTCGATTGCATAATAACGAACATTAATGTGTATATATAGAGTTTCACTATCCCCAGTTCTATGGTGTATACATATAAATAGTTCATCTGCCATACGATTCTATATTGCTAAAATCTTTTTCGAGTTGGGGCGGGGGCGGGGGCGGGGGGGTCGATGGGTTAATATAGTCGGAAAGGGCGGCGGGTGCAGCGCTTACAACTAACCTTCTTTTATATACAAGAATAGATACATATATGTAGGTACTTATGCTCTGCGATATATACGATATGGTTATATACAAGATATCATTTTACATTATACATAGATACATAGATACATATTTATATACAGTACAGTTATGCGATTATACAAAACACAAATGTGGTTAGGCAAGAATGGTTTTTTTTTCCCATGGTAGTTTAGTTTGTATATACAATAAATGTGTGTGTGTGTGTGTGGTTGGATTTTTTTTTGTTTTTATTTTACAACATTTATGCTGTTTATAGGCAACAAATTTTCAAAGTTTTGCAAAGTGTTTAAATATTAGATTCTATAACACAAAAGAAACTTGTTAATTTATAATTTTTTTAATATTAAACAAA